>CP053457.1:96114709-96320234 GCA_022644695.1 Cenchrus purpureus | reverse complement strand
CGGCATATCAACAGCTTTTCCTCATGATGGTTATCTATTTCTTTATCAAATATCTGACGGACCAAATCCTCACGAGAGTTGAGAGTGTTTCCAGTATCTAAGACTATCCTTAACAAATACTCGATGTATTTCAGCCAGGAGCCAAACAAAGAAGTGAGATAGTCAAAGCTCAATTCAATAACTCTATCAACTTGCAGAGGTGTGGAATCATCACAGAAGTTACTAGCTGAACCATTTGCGATTATGTTCTGAATGTTCTTTGCAAGACTTTGTCTTAGATATGCATCTTCATCCTCCAATAACTGAATGCATATGAACCATAAGTCAAGTATCTTGCATGCATAAAGACTGATAAATTCAGAAACACTAGCTTCCATGCATTTCTTTTTTATATGGCCCTCATCACATTCAGAAGGGAAGCACAAGTTGGACACAGATGAAGCAAAAAAGTTTGCTTCTTCAAGAAGACCAGAAGCAACAATTGCCTCAGAAGCAGCACGTCGGCAAGATTCACAGTTTCCGATGACGCACTTTGGTTCTTGACGAGAGTAACAAAGAAATTTACTCTAAGCATGGCATCAGACAATCTATTCCCTTCATTGATTCTGATAAAGGATGCAGAAAGCTCACAAGTCTTGAGTCCAACCATTGGAAGACCATTCCTGAGTAATTTAACGAACCATTTCATGCACATACCCATGCAACATAGAATTATTTCTCTGGTTTTTGCATGTGACATGGTGCTGTTCAAATGAACTAATCTGTCCCAGAAGGATAAAATTGTTCCAGAATCTTCTCCATTGTTGAATGGGGATTCCATGTTCCACAAAAAGATAATCTTTAGATTATAGTAAAGGCACTTTGGGTGTTCTTCTGCAAATAACTGCTTCCATTAACATAGGCTGCAGATTAGCTCCTGCCCATTGGCACAAAATGTTTTTACTATGACCATGTCTGATTAATTTTGTGAGCTGAAGAATCCTCTTCAGCACTGTAATTCTAACATCGTACATAGGTTCAGTGAGACATGACATAATCTCCTTGTGTAGTTCAGGTAGGGAAACCTCCCTAGGCATCGCTGAAATGTTTGAAGTGTGTTCACCAAGTATTTGAACTGAACATCTTCCTCGGAAGCTTCACCGTTTCTCTTAGAAAGACCAACACAGCTGAAAAATGATTCAGTTGCTTGTTGTTGAAGTTCAATCCGAGTTGGATCATGGAATGCATACCGGGTTGATACAGCACTGTTCAAGCACTGGGAGCTCAACTCCAACAGCAGTGTCTGGATGACTTCAGTATGTCTGCTTTTCCTTGTCCTTGCAACTTCAAGCATGAGATCCAACACCCGCAAGTAAGATGTACTTACGACAGGGCATGAGCATAATTTGGTGCTGCCAAGCCAAGAACATCTTGACAGAACCTCAATTAGTTGGCCAATGATCTGATCTTTCTTGCTACTGTCTGTCAGGCCTCTAAAGTTGTTATCCAGAAGAGAAGACAGCTGCAGCAAAAGGCCATGGATTGAATTGAATGAAAAAGACTTAGAAAACCGAAGTAAATTTCCATTTTCCATATTTGCTGATATGGAAGTGTCAGAAAGCTGAACACTGGGGGAAACTTCATGATTTTCATTAGGCAAATTACCCAGTATGTCACTAACAACTTGCTGCAGTCTCATTAGACACCAAACCAATTAACGCCTTGATGCGAGGACACGAACCCTGTAGTTACTCTGGGTAGCGCATCTTTGGATGAAAGGCAAAAGCAAAAAGGGTCTAAAGCATCATCAGCTCCACAGCTTATAGGCGATGGCTTCAGCCTTGATAGAAGAATAAGAATAGGACACAAGCTAGGGTGTATGGCTTTCACAATATGTGACTCCAAATCGCTAGAAACTCCATCAGCTAGCAGTTCAGTTGCAATTCTCAGTTCACTAGAAAAGAAAGGATGAAGTGCTGGGTACCTACATAACAATCAATTGAACAGATGAATCCACCTACTGAATTGCAAAATAATCCAAGCACTTTGAATATAATTGTTTCACTAAAAACAAGCATGATAAAAAGATAATTGAGATGATGCCAAATTCCTTTTTCTCTTGATTCACTAATATACTCCGTCCAGTTCAAAATACATGTCATTTGAGAGTTGTGCACAAGGATTGAGAAAGTGGATCAAATGTTACCCTATATTTATATTACTTAGGAAAGATATGTCATTTATTTGTGAATGTGATAGCATTTATTTAGCAAGGGCAAGAAAAGAAAAAAAGGGGGGATAGAGCCTAAAAAGTTGGCATGTATTTTGACAGAAGCTGATAAGCCTAAAACATGTATTTAGTATCATGTCGACAAGACTGAAGTGCTGAACCAGCAAAAAGGTTACCCAACAAATAAAATTCATGTTTCACACAAATAAAAGTAATGCAAAATTCATCAAATGACCACAATTGCCACATAGCAAACCATATTTAAATGTATTCAACTTGCCTGTGGAAGAATTCAAGGCCAGTTAATGACCGTCGTGCTGATTCGCGTTTGTGCACATTCAAAAATCCAACCATGCGACGGACCAGTGCAGTGTATGCAAGGCAAGCTGCATTGCGCACTTCCCAGTAGGGAGATGAAAATGCGTGAATTGCAACTATTGTTGCCTCAGCACTGAAACCAGAAGTGTCAGTTGCCAAATTTGCATCATTAAAGGCAGCTCTAAGCACATTGAATACATGCACAGTGGGAACAACACCCTCATCTCGGCTTTTAGATAGATTCCCATTAGAATGTGCACTTGCAGTAGTTCCTGATTGCGATCCACATAGCTCTCCAAGGCCATCTCTCGTTATTCCAGACTTCTGGTTGTTGTCTTTCTGAAAATTAGCTAAAGATTTCTTAGCAAATTCTATCAACCATTCCAGTGCCCTTGGAAGTAGCTTCTTTGGAGTTCCTTCCGGCTCTGCGAGAAACAGGGCAATAAATGCAGCAGGTATTCCTGCACTCCTTCTTAGCAAATCATCTACAGTTTGCCCTTTAGCGATTGTCCTATCCATCAGTAGCACCATCCACGATTCTGTCATTTGGCATAGCCTGTACATGAAGACAAAGAAAGATCCTCAGAAACAATGATACAAATTATCAAAAGGTTACATTACACATAGTACACAACTGTATATCCTAGTTTAATTCAACTCCAATACTAAATATTTGTTAGAAAGCAAAGTTTTAGTTTGACAGTTCACATTTTTCAGCCTTCAGAATGTAGCAAATTTATTGGTGTCCAGGGTCAATGTGTATATGCATTGTCATAGGACTAAATTTATCCATAAAATACAATTGTACCAAAGTGATGAAATATTTGGAGGTTAGCAGTAAGACAAAAACAAGGATTAAAAATTTGAATGTAAACAAGAACTCTAGCTGGTTTATGCACATAAAGTCCCATTCTTACATAAAGTGATTCAGAAAGGCCTCAGTGAGCATTCAACATACCTTGAATCATTTGAGCAAAGGAGACGATTGCAAAGGGCAGTAAGTCCAGCTCTAGTCTTATCTATTGCACCATTATGCTTCATTTTAAGAAGAACTTGTAAAAAATGGTCGCCCATTGTCTCTAGCTGCCCCACATCAAGAATTTCTTCTGACATGCTTGTCTCCTCAGTACTGTCAAGCAAGCAATCCTGAGATGAATTTGAATGAGAACAGCCAGGCAATGGAATTTTCCTGATGATGGTACCAAAAAGTAGGCTAACCTGAAATGGCAAATGGAAAAGTTACATCATAGATAAGACATTTAAACAGAATAAGGAACTGCATTGCAAAGGTAATATTCACTGAAATAAAGTATGCAGCTTCTTGAAAACAAGTCAATCTAATGAATTAATAAAATTATAGCCTAAAGCTGGACAAGAAAACTTGTCAATAAATGCAACATTCAAGTGGCCAGAAGCAATATTTTCTGAAAGCCTCCCTACTAGAAAATTAGAGTTCATAACCTACTCAGATTACAATTATAGTATATCATAGCTAGTAGAATTTAACTAGTTGCTCAACTTATCCTTTTTTTCTCGAACACGCATGAGAGCTGCATATCTTTATATTATAGAGAAAGAAAAACAGTCCCTTACAATAGCAACCACTATACCTCATCATATCTCCACTTCTCATAGGAGATATGATGAGGTTGCCAAAAAATATGAGAAAGTCATCTGAAGGAAATAAACCAAATGACCAGACCTGGACTAATAAAGCTAGCCCTTAAACACGACATAAAACTCCTGAAGCTCTTGTGGAGCAAGAAAAATGAATCTGTTGAAAAGTAAAGGAGAATATATGGTAAGGAATGAACTCATTACCTCTTTCATAGCAAGCCAACAACCAACCATAACAACCTGATCGGCTGGTTTGCCATTACTCCCTGGTTTTGCATTCTTCTCTTCTTTTTCTGAACCAGCAGTGGGTTGATCCTCCTCATATATATCTGAGAGGAAGGAAGCATCATCAATCATGTCATCCATGTCATATGGCATATACCATGCATCAGAAGAAACCACCCAGAGAGCCAGCGAAGTTACACGCATTATGAGCTGAAGAAGCCTTTCTACCAGGCACCTCATTTCAGAAACACACAATTGCACCACCTCAGAGTTCCAATCCAGCTCATCGAATGTGTAGCGCAGGGTAAGAAGAACTCCATGAACAAAGCTTTTCTTGCATGCTTCAGAAAGATCCTTCTCACCCTCTTCGACAACAGTACAGAGCCATTGAATGAGAGAAGAAATATATTGTGCAACTGGGTTTTGACTTGTAACAGCTTTTATATCTCCATTAGTAGATTGTGCGTAACATTCAAGGCAATCACTTTCTTTAGAAAACACAAGAATAAATCCAAGCTCCAAAACATACTTCCTAAATATAAGAAGGTCAATGCACCGCATCACTTTCCGGACTCGTGGGCTTAGCACAATTGTTTTTGCCCATCTGATAACATCATTTATGGATAAACTAGAAGAAATTCCAGGAAGTGGTGTTGGAAACTGCAGCAGAATACGAAAAGAGTTTTCCCTCAGCCTGTCCCAGCTATCAACTATAGAACCTACAAATGAAATTGTTGAATCTGGCAATATTATGCTGTCATTGTATGGATAAAGATCATTCTTCCCATCAGAACGGCAAATAGGCCATACATCTAATAGTGTAAGAATAAGCTCCATTGCAATTGTTTTCCTTTCATAAGGGCCAGAGGGTAACAAGAGTTAAACAGAAAGGAGCTCAGCCACTTCATGAATTGGAACAGATCTTCAGCTCTCTGGGCAACAGCAGCATTAGCAGCATCAACAGAATCAGATCCTTTAACAGTAACTGTTGAAGATGGAATCCATGACCCCTGCTTTACCTGTCTGTCAAGTGCTGTTCGCACCCTAGCAAAAAACTTTCGAAATAAACTTGTCCATTTCATTTGAAATGCTGTTGAGCTACAACGCATATTCAATGGGACTGCCTCTTTAAGCAAGCTCAGTTCCAAGGAGGATGGAAGACTTGATGTCTTCGGATTTAGAAAGAGAGACTCAGCAGCATCTATACGGATATTTTCATCATTGTGTGTCAGTGCCAAAGCAAACCAATTGACAGGCACTGTAACATTAATCCCTCTAACAGATATAACTGCAGCACCCCTGTCATCCTCTTTCTGAGGCTGTGACAATGTATCAGGATCCAAATCAATGTCCCCTTCAACAAGAGCTAGATTTCGAGAGACTTTAAGCAGTGAAACCAGTGCAGCTATACACTGATCATTCTTCAAAACAATATCTAGTTCAGTTGCCTTTGCACTCGGGCCAACTGAGATGAACCCAAGCATTGTAAATATGCTATCTGCATCTACTTCAATAAGAGCAGGTAGAGCATAAGTATTTAAATTGGAACGCAGTTTTGAATTTCCGGATACAAGTCCCCGCATCAAAGGAGGCAAGCACAAAACTCTAAAGGCATCGTACCCTTGATCGACACCGTCATTATTCCAGCATTCATCTCTTAAAGTCTCCAGGAAGGATTTTAAAAATGTTGTCGCAGCACAACAAACATCATCGTCTATGTATGCATAAGCTGTTTCTGAAAGAAGGTTTGGTTTCAATCTTAGAAGAGATTTGGCACCCAATCGCTTTGTCAAAGAAGCCAAAGGTATATATCTCCCTTTACAACGGGGACCCAGGCGAAGTAAATCATTTGCAATATTGCTCAGGAACAATTTGTTGTTGTGTTCATGGTCTTCTAATGGAATACATGATTCGATATCTAATAGGAGATCAAAGATTAAATGCACCTGTTTTACTGTCTGACTCAAAGGATCTTCCAGGTTGCGCCATATGATTCTCAATATACGATTAATAACATTTCTTGAGAAAGGCTTATAGTCCCCAGAGAAGTCAGTGAAATCGGCTAAAACAGATGTCTTTATCTGCTGCAAGCAGATTTGTGTCACTGTAAGAGCATGGAAATTGAAGTGGCTGTCAATTGGGTTCTCACAATGCTTGCAAAGCTCAGGTAAAATCCCATCATACAATACAGTCCATAAAGATGAATGAAGTTGGCGATGTTGAGTACTGTCCTTGGAATAGAGGTCAAAATACCTCTTAGCAAACAGAGTCTACTCAAAACAGAAAGATCTCTGATTTCTTCGCACAGATCAAAGTCAGAAAGCACATCATGCACAGATAGATCTTTTCTATCTTCATCATCTGCACAGATGCCATATAGACCTTGAGAAATAAACCAGCAAATCTCCTCCGCGCTCATGAAAACCTGAATTGCAGCACAGAAGCTCACTCCAGAGGCCACCAGGCAATCCCTTGAAAAGGCAGATGACTTGAGAACAGATAGTATTGTCCTAACAGAACTCTTGAAGACACTTGATGCTCTGTGAGGCCAGTAAACTTAGATGGGTACCGCTGCAGCAAGTAGTACATGCAAGACATGGCCTCCTGACACTGCTCCATGACGACTGGAGATGGCCGTGACCCTTCGCCAATGTCTCTAGTCACCCCATCAAGCCCATCAACAACATCCAGTGCCATGATCTCTGCACATCTCTCTACTGCCTCGTCCAAAAATCCCAACTTTGGGTACCCAATCAGCGACAAAGCTGCCCGAGATACCAAAAATCTCTTCTTTGCTTTACTACCAGAGCCACCATACTCCTCGCAGAGCAGGGCAAAACACCCACTGATCACTGGGGAGAATTTCTTGCACTTAGCAAGCACTGATATGAGCGTCCTGTGAAGAGGGAGGGAGTTCTCAAGGAAGATGATCTCCAGATAAAGCTTTGTAGCGGCAAGCACTGCACCATCAGAAGTCCCTGGTGCAGACAGAAACTGCACGTATGATGAGGCAAGGTCTTTGACTGCAACCACTTGTGAGTAGGTGGACGTCAAGGAGATCAAGTTGTTCAATTGGACAAAGAAATTGGATGAGGTGACATCAGCCGGCACGAGAGCTAGTGCATCAAGGTAGTGCTTGGGGAACACAATTGAGGTGTAGGTGTACCGATGCCGGTGCTGCAGTGACCGCCACTTTGCCGACATTCTTCCCCCAAATTACCCCCTCTCTCAATCTGAAGGTCAACGAAGAAAAAAACTGAAGCTTCCAGCAAAATAAAATTGGACTATAAACAGGCATACAAAGAGAAGAGAAAGCAGATTGATTCACCTGAAATCAGTACAGCTCCACCAGAAACCTTCCTCCACAGATTGAGATAAAAGCAAAAGCTTGTCCTCCACCAAAAACCTTCCTCCCTAATACATCACAGCAAAGCTCATTCAGTTAATTTCCACTCGAGCAACAACAAAGAACTACTTGAGCTGAATTAGAACGCACCTTCCACTGTAACTACAATGAACAAGTAATCCGAGATGTCTCAAGGACAGGGAGAATCGGCAAGGGATAACCTTTAGCTTCCTGGGCGGCGGCGCCTGGCGAGTGCAGCAGCTGGGGAGCCAGGCGAAAAGCAACCGGGATCAGGCGGCCACCGAGCGCAGCAAGAGGCGACGCCGTGCGAGCTCCCCGCTCGCTTGGCTGCTGCAGCGGGAGGTGGCGGGCGCGGGGGTTTAGGGTTTGGTCTTCGGATTTCTCTCTCCCCCTCTCGAGAGTTTGCTTCTTCAATCTGACCAAAATGCCCCTGTCCCTCCGGGCCCCGCCGCTTGCTTTGAGATTCGCGCCCTCGCCCTCCAGGGCCTCGCGTCTCTCGCGGACTCGCCGGCGAACGCTTCCTTCTTTGGAGATGCCGCCCGCCACAGCGGCGGCGGCGCGCTGTCCCCTCCTCCGGCGGGCTCCGGCGGCACTCCGTGGCGCTATATCCCGCCCGGGCATGGCTCGGCGCCTGGTGGCAGCGAGCGCGGGGGGCGGCGGGCGGGCGCCGGCGTACGGCGGCTGCTGCTCGACGCCGGCGGCACTCTGCTGCAGGTGGCGCGGCCGGTCGCCGAGACCTACGCCTCCATCGGCCGCCGCTACGGTTCGTATGCCTCCAGAGGACCCATCTTTCTCTCACTTACCTCCCCTTTCGATGTCCCTCTTTATCCGCCATTTCGTCGAGCAATTGCCGTTCCTGACATTGGCCGCTCTCCAGGTGTGACGAAGCGTGAGAAGGGCATCATGGAGGGGTTCAAGCGGGCCTTCTCGGCGCCATGGCCGAAGACGCTCAGGTACCAGGTAACGGACATTCGACATATAGGAATTGCATCTGCAAGTTTGCAGAACTGTGGTTTCTGTTGCTCTCAGGTGATGATGTGTTTGAGTTGGAATGTAATTGCAGGGAGATGGGAGGCCATTCTGGAGAATTGTAGTAGCGGAAGCAACCAATTGCACTGATGATGATTATTTTGAAGAAGTGGGTATTTACCCCGTCCTGTTCTTGATCTTCTGTGAATGTGTGTAGTCTTATAATTTGTCACTATAGCTGTTTGGATGAATGCTTTGTTTGTGAATGAATGTTTATTAGAGTATTTGAGCATGTATTCTAGTATCCTGTTTCTGCTTAAAGAAATCCATGATCTCACATCCTATGACGATGAACTTAAGCAATTAATCAGGGTTCCGAATATGCTGTTGAACAATAGCCCAGGCCATAAAGTTCACTCAAATAGTCAAATGCCATTCGATTTTCAGTTGAAGGAAACATTCCAATTTATTGATGTGAATTTTCAAACACAGACCATGTGTGGCTAATGAATGTATTATTCTATTTTTAGTACTATGCCCATGGAGATGCTTGGCGTTTGCCTGATGGAGCAGACACGACACTTCGTGAGCTGAAGGATGCTGGAGGTCAAGCCCTTGTTCTGTTTTCAGCTGTTAATCTTAAATTCTCCAGTTGTTTACTGCAATTTAATTTCTGGTTTTCCACACCCAAGCCCTTATTTTATACTACTCATCAGTACGGATGGCTGACATTATTGTGTTTCAATTTCAGTTAAGCTAGCTGTTGTATCTAACTTTGATACAAGGCTAAGGAAATTACTAAAGGACCTCAATGTCTCTGATATGTAAGTACCTATGAACACCGTATAATTCAGTACTTACAAGTTGGGCTTGAGCATGATTTATTTTTCACATATATTATTATTGCAAGTAATGGTTATATGTTAACAGATCTTGAGCTCTCCAGGTTTGATGCCATTGTGGTATCATCAGAGGTTGGATACGAGAAACCTGCTCCAGAGATCTTCAAGATAGCATTAGGTAAAAAAAAAGTAGAATTTGGTCTGTTGAGAATAATGGAAATTTTCTGTAGAATGAAGAAATGTTCTTTATTTTCTGTTTTTCAGATCAAATAGGTGTGGATGCTGGCAATGCAGTGCATGTAGGAGATGATGAAACAGCAGACAAGGCAGGTGCTAATGCTATAGGACTTGAATGCTGGTATGTGGAGTTTTTCCCGGTCGTGGTTCCCTTGGCAATGGAGATACCAAATTTCTACCATGTTAAGGCTTTGATCTGTTGATTGGCTCACTGATCACTATGTCATTTTTCTTCCACGACAATTTTCAGGCTGTGGGGTGACGATGTGAAGGCATTTTCTGAGATTCAGGATCGGATTCTAACAGATGTTCCTCAATGAGTTTGGATTTGGCATGTTGCAGACTCGGCAGCAAAATCCTTCTTTTTGTGACCTATATGCATTCTGATTTCATGAAATAAGCTCATTCCACGAGTGAAAGCACAGCCATACCTTACGTGATGAAAAAATAGACATGTAACTTGAGTGCCGGCAATGTAACTTGCAAGTATATTATTCTTAATCATGAACTGGTGAAACACACGCATGTGAAAATGGATGCAAATGTGTAGAGCACATCTCGGATCTTCATGCTGAAATGGAACATACACGGAGCCTCCAGGCTCAGATTATTACTATCACAAGACTTGCATACGCATGCCGGCGGGTGAGGGATCAGAAGATGACGTCCTCGTCCCTGTCGCCGTTGTCCAGCATGCTGGCGGCGGTGTCCATGGAGACGCCGCGCTTGAGCATGACCTCGCCGGCAGCCTTCTCCTCGGCGTAGCGCGCGGCGGCCTCCTTCTGTCGCTCGAGCTCCCGCCGCCTGAGCGCCTGGATCTTCTTGAGGCGGAAGAACTCCTCCCGCTCGTGCTCGTCGAGCTCTCCAGCGCGTTCACGCGCCGGTTGGTCGTCTTGATCGCCGCGTCCAGCGTCAGGAACGACGTCTGCAGCGACGCCAGCTCCACCAGCACCTCCAGCGCCCGCGCGTGCGCCGCCCGGCACGCCGCCACCTGCTGCCCGCCGCCGGCGAGCCCCGCCAGCGACGCCACCGGTGACGACGACGACGACGCTCCTCCTCCGGCGGCGGCGGCGGCGGCGCCGTCGGACAGCAGGTAGCTCTCGAAGCGGGGGAGGCGGACGCCGGCGATGTTGTCCTGGTGCGCGCGGACGCGGAGCGCGGCGGAGCCGGAGACGGACTGCTGCACGGCGTGGCGGAGCGGCGCGCCGGCGGCGTAGAGCGCCTCGGCGAGGGACAGCGACGCGGCGCGCATGGCGTCGCCCATGGCGTCCTTGGCGGAGACGATGCGCTTCAGGATGGCGCGGAACTGCACGGTGAGCGCGTCCGACTTCTTCTTGAGCAGCGCGTGGCCGCGGGTGGCGCCGGCGAGGCGCGCCTTCACCACGCCCAGCGTCGTCACCGTCGGCACCACGTTCAGGCGCTGCCCCTGCCCCGCCATCCCACCCGCGCGACGCCGCCGCACTAGTTGCTATACCTATCTCCGGAGACGATCACACGCTGACACGCTTCTTTTTCCTAGAGCTGCCCCGGTGTCATCCTCCGTGTTCATCGTGCTTATATACTATGCGCACAGTCCTACGTGAGGGTTGCATGATTGGACTGTGTCGAGCGTGGCAGCGTGGCGTCGCGATGGTTCAGGAAAAACTGAAAGCGATGCAATTCCTGGGCATACACTGGGACTCGAGCACTTGGAATGCTGAAACTATTCTAAATTCATCAAATCAAACAAACAAAACCTTGCACGGTTAAAAAAAACACTTTCCATGCCAGGTCCATGAAAGTTTTCCATTAGTAAATCACTAGAAAAAGTAGAAATAAGGAATTCATCAATTTTTATTCACAGATCGCAATCCAGGACAAACAAAAAAACATGACTCACAGACATTATAATGCAGGTTGCAACACACTTCTGGAAGCTGCACACCGCTGGCTATGGACACTTGGACAGAACCTGCCACTTAGCATTGCAAAGTGAATAGTAATAATTTAGTAGAATATTATCATTTCAGCGAGATCGAACTATCTATCAAGCCAGAAAAAAAAGTAGGCCATGAGAGCGATCGGACCACCACCCCGAAGCAACATGCATCAGATGAACAGACAGGCAACATTTAACATCTATCACCATTAACATGTAAACCAGCGCAACATGTCACATCGAGAAGCTAACTAGCTACCACCTGGACAAACGCCGCAAAAACCAGTTTAAACTAGAAGTGTCACGGGATGGGGGAGACCCATTTCCTTCTTGCATAAGTACATGGATCAAGGTCTGTTTATATGTTATTGGTGGGTTGCATAAAATTGAAATATGCACGGCGCAAGGGAGCTGCTTCTAGGCGAGATAGCGGTACATCTTCCTGTCCGTCTTATCCCGCTCCAGGAACTCACGCTCAATGAGGGACTCGATCCGCTTCTTGATCACCACAGGGTTGGGCAAGAACCTGGGCTGCAGCTGCTTCGTCACCTCCGTCATGATGCTGTTGTGGTCCAGGACCCGCCTCGACTTCATGATCCGCACAATGGCCGCCTCAATCTGCGGCTTCCGGTCCTCCTCAACCCGCTGGCGGGTCTCCAGCTTCTCAGGGTCTGTCTCCTTCTGTGCCACCACATTGCCAATCTTCACCTTGAACAGCTTGCTGGTGAACTTGTCATTCACAGAGAAGCTGTCATCATCAGCAATGTCCCTGCTCATGGGCTCCTTCCGCAGGACTTGCTTACCCTTCACAAGTGCCAGTGACTGGAGGCATCGCTTCAGGTCAGCAGCTGGTATTGCTGTAGACTGCTCAATTTCACGGTAAGTCAGGACATCTGATGAGTTAAACAGCATGAGAATGCACATCTGGTAGGTTGAGACAGTCAATTCATGCTTGCTGCCATTTCCAAATGTTGCTTTGATGTCAGCATTCCCCATGTTTGTTTGCCATGTGAGTCTCCTGCCATTGTGGGTGCCAAGGTAATAAGCCCGAAACTTCTCAGAGACAGCAACTAGTTCAGGGGCAGGTTGCAGGTATTGCAGGTTGTGTTGGCCATGAACCAGTGGTGAGTATCTGAACAGATATCGTGGGGTAATCTGCCAGGTCCGAGGTAGACGCATAAAACCCTTGCGTAGTATCCTGAGAAGTCTTTAAATCATTGAACATGCCCTCCAACTTCGAGGTAAACTGGTATCCACATTCAGTCTTCAGCTTCACAAGCATGCTCCTCTCAGAATCATCAGAAGTAGCCTTCCCAGAAAGAAGGCTTTGCCAAGTGTTGCTTGTAATACTTCTCAAAGAGATCCTTTTCTTGCAAGTACCTAAACAGCATCATCACCTTGTCCAGGACTGTCTCAAGGTCCTCCTCGGTGGCATCTTTCACCCCTTTCCGCAGTTTGTCATCAACAAACAGCGATATGAATTCAGGGGCTCTGTTGTTTAAGTTGATGAAGTGCTCAAATGAGGAATTCAGAGCATTCATGAAACTCTTGTCACTGTTAAATGACACATTGATGATATTATCATACTTATCCTTCTCATTTAGAAGCCTCTGGACAAAATCAACAGGGTCCTTTAGTCTCTCTGGATCTGTTACCAGACTCTTTCCAGTATCTTTAATGTGAGACATCATCACAGATCTAATCGTAGTGAGACCGTCAGGTACATGATTAAATAAAGTGTACATCCTTGTCAGGTCTTCATACCTGTCTTCAACAAGCATATTCACAAGGCCTGAATTCTCCATAAGAATCAACCTCTGCATGTGATTTGCTAGCATCTCTTTCACCACAACAGCAGTAATTTTCTCATTTGTTTTCACATCCATATATTGTGAAACGCGCTCTGATTCTTCACTGAGGCGCCTCTCAGCCAGCTTCAGATAGTCACCACAAGAATAGCTATCAATGAATTGCTGTGACTCGCCACTGTAGAAACTAGCAGACACCTCAAGAAATGGTCTTTCAAAATCATCCTGATAAACAGAAGACCCTAGATTCATCAACATTTTAGTTGTAGTCCTCATCAAGCATCTATTAATCACTTCACCTGTCCTCTCTCTATGTATGAGTTCAAGAAGTGTGTCAAGCAACCTCCCCTGAATCATTGGAGACCGAACTATGGTCTCTCCAAAGCTCTAATCAAGATCAAAGACATGTGTCTTTTATTAGTTGGAATATACGTCCTGTCCATGTACATCAGGATGTCTCTAATCATTGTCAATGCCTTGTTATGATCATTCCATTTTCTCCAATTCTTCCAGGAACAAACCACCTTGAGCAGCCTCTACACATGTACACATCTCTTCAAGATGCTCTTTCATGTTTTCTATGAGTTGGTCATAGAGCTTAGGACCAAATTTATGCAGAACCATGTTATAGGCAGTCCTGTCATAATATAAGAAAATATTATAGTCACCATTAAAAGACAGTTGGTTTCAACATATATTAACAACATGAGCAACAGAACAAGGATATCTTGAAAAAAATTGAGAGAGAACTAGCACACTTGGGGTTGCCAGTCCTTGTTTCTTTCATACAATTGCTATGTTGCGTTTCTTGGTTTCATAAGCTAGATGCAATGTCCATGCAAAGAACCCAGATCCTGTGTACTTCTGCTACAAGTCTAGCAGCAGACTTTTTTAAACTGTAATTATTTGAAATAAACACAGCAGCAGTAAAAAACCCTGAGGAGAACAGGTTCTACAGACCAACATACAGATACAGGAAATCACTTCTCTATTTAGACAGCAAATTACAATAGAATTTGAAACATTTAGGCCAGACTGTTCAATAATGTGCAACAAACAAACAAAAATGAAAGGGGATGAGGATGAATCTATCGCATGAACTTCCTAGAACAGGTAGGTGAAGTATGATTATTTGTGAGTTGTTAACAATTTTGCTCTATCCGGACTTAACTATAACACCAATGATGTATTTGCTCACACTTTGGAAAGTTCAAAGGCTGCAACATGCTGAAACACAGGCCATAAAGTAGGCAATTAAATGGTAAAAATGGATCTAAGATACAGTAGTATAGGTACAGCTTACATATTCTATTCACAAAAAAGAAAAGAAAAAAATGCTAATGGAAGAAGAATTCAGAAATGAATGCCAACTATCCAAAAGAATCAACCTTTTGAAAATAAACAAACACAGCCAGCTTACATATCTTCTTAGCCAGCATGTATTCAAGTCATAAAGCCCAGTTTCCAAGGGGAAACTAGAACTAAAACAAAAAAATGCAAGTATAAACAAAACAAAATAAAATGCAAGTATAAACTAACTCTAGGCAGCACCAGAAATATAATACAAGTAGCGCCAGCTGAAACTTATATCAAAATTATAGCAGCTATCCAGCATATAACACCAAGCCATGCATGAATGGGCAGGACACCTAGCAGAGCACCATAGTGTCCTCTCCAGGGGTTCAGTAAACAAATTAATGACACAACCTGGCAACGTGGACTCCTAGGTGCCAAATGGGTGGGGGCACCGACACCCCGGACATAACAGATGTATATAACTAGAGGGTAAAACAAATTAGGAAGGACATGAAAGCAGGAGATTGTAACAGAAGTAGCACGAGCAAGGGATCATAACGCAAACCCTCTAGATAATAAATAGTTCTCATCGGTTTAGCTCTAATTTATCAGAGAGACTGAAACAGGCGCATCTAGTTTTTCCAAAATTAAAGGGCACACGCACGTCCAGCTTTGAGCAAGCATGATAAACATATAAGATATCCTGTAATGACAGATTACGGTTACAGGACAAGCCTTCGAACACTTAAAGACCACAATCGAGATTAATCTGTTCAGAAGCATTCAAGTATACCATCATCTCACCTGCATACAAACAGGATGGACTATATATAAAAATAAATCAGGGGTCGTCAATCAGCGCATCAACCGATCGAACCCTTCGCCGCAATCCGATTCATCTACGATCGTACAGCGGGGCCCCCGACCTAATCGCCGGAGGGTGGGGAACAAATCCGACGGAACACAGTGGGGAACGGAAATTCGGGGGTATGGGAAGCGGCGCGCAATGTTAACCTGTAGAGCTCCTCGAAGGAGAGGCCGCTGGCGTTGTGGTTGTAGATCTCGCGGATGGCGTCGTGGAGCTTCCGCCACGACTTGTCGAAGAACTTGGGGTCGGTCTCGACGCGGTGCCGGAAGGGCTCGATCTTCGGCCCGCGCTTCTTCTGCCCGCCGTTCAACATCGTCGTCGTCCTCCTCCTCCTCCCCGGCGCCGCTGCCGCCTGCTGCTGCTCGGCGCTAGGTTTCCGGCGAGGGTGGAGGTGGAGGCTAGGGTTTCGCTCGCGTGGGTGCGAAGGGTGGAGGAGGGGGAAGAGATCGGAAACGATGTTCTCGTTTGGGATTTCTTTCGTTTACCGGGGTGGTTTGCTTGCGGCCCCCACCTTTTTTTAAGCGCTCTAGAATTTTTGGGCCTCTCTCCGATCCTGTGAGATCTATTTTTGGCGTCTGGGATTCTGTCTCGCTCCCTTTTCGTTTCGTTTATGTGTGACAAAAACTACATCCTAGTCCAAATATTATAAAAAAACAAATCTGTAAACTAAAAATCATAATCCATTTTAATATAATATTCGAGTCCAATAAGAAAATTTGAGAGATGATCACGACGATGGTGTTAGCAAATATGTCCGTGCGTTGCTACGAGTATATACAATATTATTTATTGCTTTTTCTCATGTAAATAATATAGTACAATTGTATACATATTAGTGTTTTTTCTATCTTCGATTGCACTTTTGTGGAGTTATTTTTCAGGATTTTGCAAAATGTGCTTGGCCTCAGGGAGACTAAACATAGGCTAAATATAATTAAGCATTTGTTTTAGTTTCTTATTGTGTGCAAAATTTCCCATCTTTGATTTCATTTTTGTGGAATAATTTTTTTTAGTATTTTCAAAATGCGCTAGGCCGTAGGGAGACTAAACATAGGCTAAATATAATTAAGCATTTGTTTTATTTTCTTATTGTGTACAAAATTTCCCATCTTCGATTTCACTTTTGTGGAATAATTTTTTCAGTATGTTTCAAAATGCGCTAGGCCCTAGGGAGACTAAACGTAGGTTAAACGTGATCAATCATTTGTGATGTTTTTTTATTGTGTGCAAGATTAGGCTATGCAAGATTAGAATGTGTGTTGTTCTAAAAAAAGATTAGAATGTGTGCTCCCTCGATTATAAATGGCATAATTGTATATAAATAATTTTTAAACGTGATCAGGGATAATCACGTTTAACCTATGCAAGATTAGAATGTGTGCTCCCTCGATTATATGGCATAATTGTGTTACTTTTTTAGAGCTATATATAAAATAATTAATTAAAAATTCTATAAGTATCATGCAATCATGTATAACCAGTTCCAAAAAAGATGTAACACATGGTTTAATAAAGGTAAAAGGAAAATAAAAGGAAGGCTTCTTAAAAAAGAAAAAAAAAGGCAGTTTCTTGGCCCACTCAGCCCACCACCTGCCCTTCCCATGTGTGTTCCCACGGTCCCATCAGGTTCCCACCGGGCCGGCTACCGTCGTTGCCACTTAGTTTTCCCTCGACCCGGAACAAAGGCACTTTTCTAGGCCGGTTCAGGCGCGGTTTTCACGTAAACTTGACGGTTCAAGCGGTTGGAGTCCGGTTTTGCTCCGAATTTTTTTTGCCGAAGTCCGATTGGTGGTGATTAGGAAGTGACGGACGAAAAAACTGGCAGAAGCGTTCCTTCCTTTAATATTAGGTAGAGATAAGATACAAGGTTTAGATCATATTATTTTTCAGTGGATGCATACTATTCCACTAACTTGTATAATAATCATTTTAATATGTACAATGATGATATGTGGGTGCATATTGGTCCAAGAACTTCAAATTTTAAGCAAAGTAGATGGACATTCAAATGTAATAATGCAATAAATTGACAAACTGGTGCAAGTATAGTCCAAACTTTACAACAACAACATATTAAGAAAAATAGATGGACATTCAAAAATTTTCTAATCAACAAATCTTTTTAGTAAATAAAATTCATTGATCATAAACGGTGTACATAACTTGAAATTAAGTTCATTAGTTAAAATTGAATCAAATTAAATAAGCCTAAAGTAGCATCCACGAGGCTTGGGTTCGACTCTTCATAGAAACAAACTAAACGGGGTTGGAATATAAAAAATAGATTAGGTTTCGGTGCTAACTTCCGTTAAAGAGTACATGTGGCTTTAAAAATATTTTTTTGGCAAACTTCTAAAAGGTATTGTCAGTACGTATTAACATATTGTGTTTTTTAGCCGAACAAATATGCATATAATCAAACATATATTTTAATAGTGAGGGTGATTAAATATGAAGTTAAATATTCCTATTCAAAATTTAATCGTTTTATAAAATATACTCCCTCCGTCTCAGAATATAGCTTCGTTTAGACTTTTTCAAAGTCAAACTTTTCAACTTTGACCATGAATAACGAAATAATCATAAATGCTAATAACATAAAAATGATATCGGTAGATTCAACCTGAAACAAACTATCAAAATATGTAATCTTTTCTATTTGAAATAAATTATTTAAGAGTTATTGTTGGTCAAAGTTGAAAAAGTTTGACTTTGAAAAAGTATAAACGAAGCTATATTTTTAGAAGGAGTGAGTAGTTGATATTATCCTAAACATTGAAGTTCTAGTTTGGGCAGAATATGTTACTATCGTGATAGGAATATCAATAGTTAAATAATGCTTAACGTGTTCCAATGTGATTATACTCTAGACAATATATTGTTTGTTGCAAAGTTCAAACTGTAGATGCACCAATTTGCCAAGTTAGTTATACTAAGTTGAGCATTCTATAAATATTTGGACCAACTTGCACCCTCTTATCAAGTTATTGTACTACATTGAGTATTTTACAAGTTGTTGGACTAATCTGCACCTACCTGACAAGTTATTACACTATACATTGAGCATTTTACAAGTTATGTATTAATTTACAAACCACCGGACAAGTTGTTGTATGGTGAGTACAATTTACTCTTTCAATTTAGTAAAAGTGTACCATATATATAACTATCGAACATTTTTCTATATCATCTTTAAAAGCATCCACAGTGTACCAATGCTTCAAACATCAAACAATGCTTCAAATATTCGTGACGGTGCAAAACTGATGATGGAACTCTCTCTACCAATAAATGTCAAAACTCTCATCTCCTCGTGTGTACATTCAACGCTCATTCGTCTTGCTTCCATTCATTATAAATTTATTAGCTGACAAAAACTACAATTTTCCATTCATAGCTTAGTGTAAGCCTCCCACCGGAGGGTATACACAAATCCACTCTTGTCCAAATTCAAATCCAAATCCAAATAATTATTACCCACTCCTTACCCTCCCTAATCGCATCCATATCCAATGGATAATAAACTTTCTACTACTACATGTATACTAATTATTCAATTGATTAATCATACCCCTCCCACATCCTACCTCTTCAATTCTAATGGGTAATAATTTTCTACCCATACCCTCCCCATTTAATTTAAAGTGGATGTGAATTTGAGTATGAATTATGGATACTACAACATGCTTAGCTTAATGGAGAGACAAAATATTGTAAAAACGACTCCGTAAACTAATAATCGTAATCTATTTTGATATAATATTCGAGTGCAGTGAAGAAATTATAATAACGCCATGTTGGATGTATGATTGATTTGATCGGGTTAATCCCTGGCATCGTGACTCAATCAGTCACTTTTCATGTTCAAATTCCTTCGTTGCTTCGTCGAAGTTGGTAGGAATGGGTTGGCTCGCGCGCGAGTTTGAGCTCGAGCATGCAAACCAACCGAGCCTATCTTTTGTCCTATGGGAAAAAAAAAAGCATGCGTAGCAGGCTAGCAGCGTAGGGGGAAAAGAGACATGACACGAACTCCCCACCGTCTTTTTCGAAATAATCGAACTCCCCACCGTCAGGAAACCACTCGAACAACAGCAGCACTGACCAATCCCAACCATCTTTGATGGCCCAGAGACCGCCGAGCGGCTGCTCCGCGCGTCCCAGATCTCCGGCCACCGCCGTCTGGTTCATCCCCGCCGCCGCCCTCCTCCTCCTCGTCCTCCTCCTCCGCTGGCCGCCCATGGGCTCCTACCCTCCCGTCTCCCCTCGTAACCAACCCTCCCAAACCTTCGATCCCCGTTTGCTGTCTCCTCCAAAAATCCTCTGTTTATTAAATCTCGCCCCTTTTTTCTTGGTTGTGCCCCCCAGGCGGCGGCTCCGCCTCCGTGCCGGCCCGGCGCGCGGAGCTGTACGCGAAGGTGGCGCGGGACCTCGACGAGCGCGGCGCGGCGTTCCTCCGGGGCGGCGAGACGTCGCAGTCGCTCACGCTGAAGGATCTCTTCGACACCGCGGACGATGGAGCTGTCGTGCCCAGGCTCAAGGTGCGGCCTTTTCTCCACCCACCCAGCACCCGTGCTCTGCTACTCACGTTGGCTGGCGTGTGCTGTTATTTTGTGTCGCTGAACTGAAATGTGCTTGGCAGGCTGCCGACCCACCGGTGCGCGCGAATGTGCTCTATCTGGACCCGGAGTTCGCCGCTGTGATCTCGTGAGTGATGATGAGCTTTGCCTGAATCCGTTGGCAACTTGCCATTCTGTTTCTTGTTGCTGAACTGAAGATAATTTTTTTCTCTGCAAGAGAGAAAAAAATAAGTTCAGTAGTCATCTGTAGTTGGTTAGGTGGGTAATGTAATAATTGTCCCTAGACCATTGCTTTATTCAGTATGTTTTGTGCTTGCAGGAAGGCTGTCAAGGAAGTATTTCTTCCTTATTTTGATCAAGGTAAAGTTTATGTAATGGTACGAGTACGATACAGAATCGTAGAGTTTCATCTAGTGATTTGAAGTGGCCTAATGCTTGAGCTGCTAGATAGAATAAACGGTTCAGTTGCTTGCTGTTCTTGATTGCTTGGCTACTTGCGTATAGAGCTACATCTTTGTTGAACTATTAAAGCACTTGATCTTGAATACAATTTGTTTGGTTGATTGCTTTGTAGTTATCTGGTTCCAAAATACAAGCATGTACCACTTCAGTTTGTTTCATGCCTCCCATCATGTAGAGCCCATTGTTGCAACTGATGACGAGGTGAAAACACCCTCCGTTTGATTTCTTTTAGCACGGGAGTAAATTTTTTTACTGAGATATTTATGTGTTTCCTTGAGATTGAAGCCGAAGTGGAGGCAGTTAAAGAAGTTACCAAGACTGTTTGTCCTCTTAAAATTGTATTGGATCGAGTGGTTTTGACGTCAACTGGTGTGCTCCTTGGCTTGTGGCAGGTTCGCATATCTAGAGCACCCTGTTGTCTGTGAATTGACTTCCTGGACATCTATGTTTAAACCTTAGGGTGCTGTCCTCTATTCTAACATATATTCAGACTGAAATATGGGCAGTTCTGTTTGCTGGTGTGTTTAGGTTGAATCTGGCACTGATCCTGCAGAAATCTCAAGATTGAGAGAAGCTCTCGAGCACCTCAAAAGCAACTGGTATGAACCACCTGACTAATCTGATACAAATATTACCCAAGTTTCCATCCCCATTGTCAACACTCAGACAGATAACAGCATCTTGACAAAGCGCAGTGTTTTCTTGCAAATTTCTTCGGGACCTGGCTAAGCTTATCATTCAGGATTAAGTATAGTTGTGTTGTATGTAGTTGTTGCATGCTGATGCCTATTAAGATGATATTTTGCACATTCAATAAATCTGTCACTTAACCTGATTTTTTTGTATTTGACAGTATGATTCTGTTCTGCTTCATACCTCGTTTGCACGAATTCTGGGTCATCCTAAGCTCCCACAAGAGGTAGGCCACCAACACCTGAAGTCTTACTTCACCTCTGTATTTGATTTCATATTGGGCGCTAGAAGATGTCTGCATTCAAATTCATGAGCATCTAGATTCTTTAAAAATATCGATCACAACCACATAATAAGCCCACTGTTTGGGACAAAGGTATGTTTGGCAATGCAGTGGCTTGTAAATTGTTTTCCTCTTCATTTTACTATTTCTGGCTGTATAAATTAAATCAAACTTAGAAAGGGTAGTGTCTTCAGCTATCTGTATCCCATGTTGCTGTGCTGATAAGACAGTCGTAGTTTCCCACAAAACACATCGACACTTCTGCAGACAAGGTCTGCCATTAATAGTTTATCACTGCTGAATCTCTGGATGTTTGTGTTGATATATTCCTCAGTTGTTTAGTTAGTCTCATGTGACATTACATTTTCTGTGCCCTCTTTAGCAAAGTGCATCAGCTTTTGATCACACCAAGTTCTTCCATGGGCTGGTTGCTCAAGTTAATGATAAGATCCGTGGCTTCCAGGTAACTTCTTGTTGCCCATACCTTTCTCCAAATATCTCATGGCAAATCCACCTTGATTGCTAACATAGCAGCATTGGTTACTCACTTCCCATCTCTGTTTCAGGCGATGATATCAGAGCTATGGTATGTTGAAGAGTATGATGTTCTTGCGCTGGCACTGAATGGAAAGATGAAAACGGAGGCTCCACCTTGGCTGCAATCGTCAGGGCAATGAAAATCCATAAAGAGATCATGAGAATAGGAATTAATTAGAATATGCACTTTGCACACCTGCGTATAGTGAAGTAAAATTTCGCTTGAATGCTCTAGCTTGTCTAAAGGATCACCTAACCCTTCGTTGTGCCAAGCACCAGATTCTATCCAAGTCTGAAACTGGATGTGCCAAGGACTTCCAAGCCATATTTGACTGATGTTTTATGTAGGAATTGTATGCATTTTGAGTTGTATGTAAAATGTATTTTGTTTATAAGCGCAAAGTTTTAGATATGTAGTATGCCAACACTGAAATGTTTGTCGGATGTATGAACTAAATGTATCTACTAATAGACCTCTGCATAGCTTTAGCTCAAAAACCAGTACTCCTTTCAGTCAAAAAAAGGTGATGTTTTATTTTTCTAGACATCAACATGTTCCTAGTGCAACTTTGATTTCTAATTTATATAAATTGCATGTTATGAAACTACCTAGCAAAGACATTTATAAACTTTGAATCTCAATTTAAACAAATCAATTAGCTACAGAGTTTTAGACATGTTTGGTGCCCATAACCCACCTGACTTAAAGTGTGTAAAAAATGTAAATAAGTCACTTGTGAGAATCACACAACCCATACTTATTTGCTATAAGTCAACTGACTTACAATCCTAACTTATTTGATATAAGTCAACTGACTTATAAGTTCATAAGTTGCTCTACCCCTACTTAAAGTTGCACAAGCCACATTTTCCCCCTCCTACTCACTGTGTCATGACAACTAAACAGAACTGACTTACATCCAACTGACTTACAAGTCAGGTGACTTATGAAAACCAAACAACACCTAAAAATGTTGACTTCACCAGCCTAAAACTCAGATAGCAATGGAAGTAACAGTTCGGAAGCTAAAAAAAAAAACCTCTAAGATACGAAGTGGCTCGTGACGGGAAGCGCGTGACTTGTCCAGCCCAACTTGGAAGTAGCTAATATGGGCTGAACTTTATTATAAGCGATTTTTTTATACGCTTCAAAATAAATGGAGATCCGCCACGTGGCGGAGCACCTACACCGCGTTGGCAGACCATACTACCGGCGAGATCCCAACTCCGGGTTGAACGTGACCGTCATAGCCGGCTACCGGATTGATAGGACCTCTAAACCAACCCTACTGGTCGCGCTTATATAAGGGCCTACTCTGCCGCTTCACTGCGCCTCCCCTTCTCCTCTTGTTTTCCTCCTTGGTGGCCTTCTTCGGTGTTCATCAGGTATGTTTGCGATACTTTCCTCGTATATTTAGTAAATATAGTAGAAATAGTTTAGAAAATCTAGAAATAGTTTAGAAAATCTAGAAATAGTTTAGAAAATCTAGAAATACTTTAGAAAAGTTTAGAAATTATAAAAATACTTTAGACATATTTAGGAAATTCCTAAAAATACTTTAGAAATTGTATAAATGCTTTGGAAATTCCTAGAAATACTTTAGAAAATGTAGAAATGCTTTGGAATTGCTTAGAAATACTCTGGAAATTATAGAAATACTTTGAAAATTCTTAGAAATACTTTAGAAATTGTAGAAATACTTTGGAAATTCCTAGAAATACTTTGGAAATGCCTAGAAATACTTTAGAAATTATTAGAAATGCTTTGGAAATGCTTAGAAATTATGTGTGACTTTATATTTTATTTTTTCGTGTATGGCTCAAGCGTGTGGTCCCATGTTAGTTGTTGTCCTCCTGAGCTCCCCGCCAGACCTCGAGCTCTTGACGAATGACAGGACGGGCAGGCGCCGGTCCTACCACTCCGCGATCTGCGGGCGGGCTAAGGGGGCCGTGCGTTTTAGGGCAAGGGCACTACATGCTGCTTCACCATTTGGTGTCCAGAGAGTATGTAATCGACACCTTCAGTATCTTTGTATTTCCTCATTTAAATTCGTAATTAATATTTATTTTCGTTTTGTGGTGCGAGGCTCTGGCAATGAGGACTTCTTCCCCTAAGCGCTTGGTTGAGGGACCTCATGTGGGCGCTTTGCGCCCGTGAGCGGGTCCGCTTTGGCTTTGACTACCGGCGGTACAGTCTGCAGCTCTGGGCCGGTGGCGTCCGGGCGCCTTGACTTCCATTTCCCACAGAGATGGCGGTGACTTTGGAGGGCGTGGCCCTCCTCTTGAACTCTCAGGTGCTCGGGGAGCCCATGAGGCTGCTTGACCCCACAGTGGCGCGGCGTCCTCCTCGCGAGGTTCGCCGGGAGTGGTCTGGCGTCGGCGGCACAGTGCTGACTTCACCAACTCCACGGCCCCTCGTGCGCTTGGTTGCACAAGTCTGACGTCGTTCCTCTACCTATCGTTTTTCATAGTATCGGTTTGCGACCTCTCACGAATTTTGAATTTTTTGAGGCCTCGTTCATGAGGGGCCAGACAGCGGACAACAGGCACTTGGGCGCGTACACTGCTGTGGCTGTTCGGCTACGTGATGTTCGTGGGTCCCGGGGGGCGGTGTCGAGTTCTGATCCCCCAGCGGAGGATCGCCCGGCCACCGTGAGAGATGCCCCGGATCAAGCGGGGCGTTGCGGTTTGGCGCGGCGTCGAGGCACATGTGCGGGTGCACCAAGGCGGGCACCAGTCGATCCTCCTCGGATGTGCGCCTGCTGCACACTGTGGAGCTACGACGGCTTCCGTCGGTCGGCCGTCGGTCGGCCGCAGCCGTCTGGGAGTGGAGGAGGGGCACGACCCGAGAGTCGACCATGGGGTCGATGTGGTGCCGGCGCCGAGTTCGTGCCGAGCTAACCCGTTCGTTAGCTATTTTGAAGCTAACTCATTCTCTTGTTTGCGGCTCTCTTGGGCCGGAGGCGGACCGGAGGTCGTGGACTTAGTCGGCCGGATCGACACCCTCACCGTCCGCGAGGTTATCTAGCGAGTACACCAACGCCTTGGTCGCGCCGTGCACCGCGTCTCTCGTCCACATGCTTTCG
This sequence comes from Cenchrus purpureus, assembly GCA_022644695.1. Lineage (NCBI taxonomy): Eukaryota > Viridiplantae > Streptophyta > Magnoliopsida > Poales > Poaceae > Cenchrus > Cenchrus purpureus. Next base: position 96,294,922 of record CP053457.1, on the reverse strand, counting down.
GGACCGTGACTTCGGATGGCGAAGGCGCCGCTCGTCCACGACATGTATGCGTCGAGGAGTACCACGTCGGCGTCTTGAGGCGGTTGGCCTCTACCGAACCGCTGTGCCGTCGCCACCTGCAGGTCGACCCGTCAAGTTCATTGCAAACTTAAATAGTTTACGTGGACGAGTGAAGAAAGTTAGTTTCTTGACCAATTGTTGTTTGTTGTTGTAGGTGGGCGAGGAAGGAGTCGAGGACTTCGCCTTTTTGGGAAGGCTGCGGCACTACACGGGCCGTGGGCGACCGCGAGAAACGTTGTCGTCGAGCAGCGCTTACGGCGGCGGCGCTTGAGAAGCGTACTGCGATGGTACACGGCGAGGACGTCCCCGAACCCTCGCCTCGACCTCGTGCCGGCATCGATGTACCCCTACCGACGGGATCGATCCCACATCTTAGTAAGTTCTTTTGCATTAATTCAAATTAAGTCACATTCGCTAAAGTTTCGTTGTACTAACAATCCGTCCGATCTTGTGATGCGACACGGCTCGGGAGATGTACCACCAGCCCGACGTGGGCTCGACGATGGACGATTGTCGTTGGACCGGATCTGCATGAGCTGCGAGAAGATGGTGGGCTGAGCGGCGGATCATGCGGTGAACTTCAGCGGTGGACGAGGGTTACCTCCTTCCCGCCACCCTCCTCCTCCAAGCACTGTGCCTCCACCTCGACTTCGTGCAGGCACCCTGGTCCTCGACCGTCCGCCCAGATTCGCGCCCACTGCGTCGCTCGTACTGCCGCAGTGCTTTTGCTAGTTATATTATCTAGAGAGACCACGACATATTTTATTGATCCATGACGATCTAATATTTTATAGAGAGACCACCGATACCTACGGACCGGTTCGCCGTGACAAGATAGCCACCGGTTCAAGATTTGAGCCAGCCGGCCAAAGTGTTTGAGCCACCTGCTCACTACTACATTGGCGAGACACCACCGCTGGAGTTTCCGTTTGACGACTTGTTGGGCGGCACCACCGACAAGATCGGTGGTACACAGCTGACAGGAGCCCCGCCCGTGACCCACCAGCGACGCGAGGCGGAGCGGAAGATGATGGAGGACTTCCACGACTCGGCACGGCGTGCAGGCGAGGTGTTGGCGGCGGCAGCGTCGGTGGAGGCGAGGCGCGGGCGACCGGAGGGGGCCGCCCGTCGGCTCTGGCGACTCCACGAACCACCGACGGAGGGGCCCTCGTCGGGCTCAGCGACTCCAGGCGGCGACGAGGAGGTTGCTCGTCGGGCCTCGTGTGCTCCTTAGCGACACCGCCCGAGCCGGCGGTGAGGACGCGATCGCCATCCACGCGACCCCTCACGCACCGACCCACCACACGAGGAGGGCATGCGGAGGGCGGCGAGGAGGAAGGAGCACCGTTTGGACACTTGTCGTACATTACTTTGTTTGTTCTAATTATTTTATGTATTTTCGTATTCAGCTGTTGCCGTTGTTTCGCATTTATAGTATTGAAAAAACAAAAACCGAAAAACCAAAAACAAAAAAGAAAAAACCGAAAACAAAACCTACCGCCAGTTGAAACGGTAGTAGGCTTAATGGAACCGCCGTTTCAACTGGCGGTAGCGCCACCACCTGCCGCCACCCATCCGCCACCGCCCTTGTTGCAATCCTACCGGTTGAAAAGCGGTACTATCATTGGTTTGAGGCGCGGTGAGTTCCTCGCCTTTTGAAATGGCGGCAGCTATTTACATTTATTTTCGTAAAATCGAAGAAAATTAAATATATATAAAAAAATTCATTATAAGCGTTCAGGTACTTGCGCTGTGGCCCATTGCCCCATAGATTAACATCATTGTGGATTGGAAAAAGTCCATTCTATAACCCTTATCTATGGGCGTGATCCGGATTTCAACACTCAACCACAAAACCAGGTATTGCACACCCACGAACTGTCAAAACCGTCTGATTTACACCCTTCGACGGTTTCCTGGGTTGTTTTAGCCTACGTGGCGCCACATCACCATCGCTATAGATGGCCATTCCGGCACGACACGGCACGGGCACGGCGAGCCACGCACGCGAGGCACCCGCAGGCACGGCAGCCCGCCGTCGCGTCGACGATCTTGGCCGTCTTGCCGACGGCCGCAGGCGCACGCGCCGTCGGCTTTAACGTGCGTCTGCCGTGCCCAGCGACGGTGGCCCTCGGCCCGGCTGCGGCCGACGGCAAGGCGGCGGCCGGCCGCCGGCTCTTGTCCGATGGCGGCGAGGCGGACGGAGAAGGCCCTCACGTCGGTAGTGGGGAGGCGGGTATGTGGTGGAGGGACGGCGCAGCGTGTTGCAGGGGCGCGGCGGCGAGTCGGCAGCGGAGGAAGTCATGAGCAGCGGAGGGGTTGAGAGGTCTTGGGAGACGCAGGCGGGAGGTGTGTGGCCAGCGAGCCGGAGAGCAGGTGGCGCGAGAGAGGAACAGCGCGAGCGGAGGAAGGTTGATGGCGACGTCGAGTTGATGGACTTGGGCCACGCAGGCGCGAATGGAAGGATGATAGTGGGCTGTTATCGGGCCAAAATCGTGCCGGCCAAAAATCGAGGCCGGGCCGTCTTGCACTACGGTCGAACGGCGGCCAGTGCACGGCCGTATACCGCGTCTTGGGCCAGCGGCACGATGTCCATCGGGCCAGGCCGTGCTCGAGCCGTTTTCCGTGTCGCTTGGGCGGCCCATCTCCATCTATAACCATCGCCAACGTGGATTAAGGCGCCACATCAGCAGGCATGTGACTTGAAGTGGAGGCCGGCCAAGACCCTCGCCGCCGCCGCAGCCTAGCACCGCCCCGCGTCGCTGTGGGCGTGGACCGACGGATGGCCGGCCTGACCCCGGCGGGGCTTAGGCACTTGTCGACACGCGCCGCGGTGGGGCCCTCGTCGGCGTCCCCGTGGCACGGGCTGCACTCCTTCGCCCTGGGGTCGGTAGCAGCCGCCAACATCGGCAGCGAGGTCGGTGGCTGGAAGTCTGGAACTCAAGCGAGGACGAGGCGCCCCACTTTTCCCCTACTGCGGTGGCTGATCGTGGTCCCTGGCGGTGGCTCCATGGCGTGGCACTCAGTTGTGGCCCTCAGTGGCGTGCTGCAACGGCTAAGCATGCGGCGACAGAAGCAACGACGCACCCAAGAAGATTTCGGAGGTCACGAGCAGCAGCGAGATTTGTGATTCCCAAGACGATGGGTGCTGGTGCTCGTTGAGGAGTAATTGAGGAGGTTACGGAGGATCTTGGGGCTCTGTGGGTGGAATGAATTGGAGGGAGGTTGGATGTGGTATGCAAATTTGGGCGGCGACGGAATCTAGCTCGGCGAAGTTTGGTGCTGGTAGTCGGCGCACGTCGGCGGTAGCGGGCACAGAGTAGGTGCAGGTGCTCGGCTGCGTCGCGCGAAAGGCGTAGAGAGGCGGCGGGAAGAACGTTGAGGACGACGGCGAGCTCGGCGTCAAGGTCCCGGAAGTAGACGACGAGGTGGGGGTCTGAACAGCGCCCACGCTCGGCCGATGGAGGCTACATGCTTTTGCCCACCACCACGGACGCATCCACGCAGAAGGGCCGGGCCCGCTGGGGTGGCGCCGCGCGGCTCGACGACGCCGCGAGCATCGACTCCGTCTTCGCGCCGCCGAGGAGGAAGAACAGGGGCGAAGAGGGAAATAAAGAGGAGATGGAGGGGATGACAGGTGGGCCCTACTGACAGCAAGGATAGCTGACGTGGTGCCACGTATGCGAAAACAACCTCAGAAACCGTCGAGGGGTATAAATCAGACGGTTTTCATAGTTCATAGGTGTTCAATACATGATTTTGTGATTGGGGGTTGAAACTCGATTTTATAGAATGGATTTTTTCCTTGTGGATTTGTGTTTGTGGGTTCAATTCACATGATTGAGTGTATCTGAAATTTGAATGAAACCCAGGAGTGTGATAGGTTCAAAAGGAGAACAGATAAAGACACCAGTAGTGATAAAATATTCAATGCGAAATGATCAAGGATTGTGCTTCTCACCTATCACCTACCAACTGGTTTGTTATTTGTCGTGTTACTGATAAATTTCATTGTGTCATGTTTGAGATCATAGTGCTACCATTTAGAGATAAAAGCCGTTCTCCCACCACTACATATTTACATCGCGCAAATGTTAGGTGCAAATAGAACGTGAGAGTATTCCACGTGTTAGGTTAATTTTTAATACACATAAGCTGGATATGATATATGGATAATAAAGGACTTTCCAATTAATCCACATATTCGAGATAAGCGTTGAATTCCACGCTCTGCGAATACAGAATTTAATCTGACTAACCAAACAAGTCATAAAGAAGAACCGGAGTGGAATGCAGTGGTGAGCTTGCCTGCCACAGTTGGATCCCCGGGATCAACGTGGTTTCGCAGGGGTATTTAATTTTCGCATACGTGTGCGGTGGTTGAGCGATCGTCGTGGCCTTCCCACTAGTCCGCTGTTGTAAAAAAAAATCTCGTCTGTCCCACGCCGAAGCACAGGTTTAAGGCACAGGTTTAAAGCTAGCCACATCTCACATGTCCTACGGTGCCGCTGTGTATGAATGTGATGGGTGCGATCGTCATTTTAATACAATGTTGTGAGGTGATCTTACTCCCAATAGATCGAGTTTTTTTACGAAGAATCGGAAAAAAAACCTACATCAATTTCACACCTGATGCGCCTTCTTAGCTCTAATTTTACACCCGACTAGAACTGATCACCAACTACGAACTAGCATCCTGGTAAAACCCTGCAGCAACCTACAATTTTCTTTCCCATCACAACGCTAGCTGCAACCTATGGAAGAACACTAGAACAGTCAGTAACAACACACGGGGCAACGGATCAGCCCGTTCTCGTTGCAGTCGGGGCACTGCCGGAAGAAGCCGGCGAAGCGGCACCCCTCGTCGTCGACGAAGACCTTGCGACTGCCATGGCACGTCCCGCAGGGCACGAATCGCGCCTCGCCGCACGCCGCGCACGCGCCGACGTGCCCGGATCTGCCTGCCGCTGCCGCCGGCGCGGCGTCGCACCCCAGCGCGCGCGAGCTCGCCGGCCTCGTGCAGGGCGCGCACGTCCTCGGCGCCACCCAGGTCGTGGCGCCCGCCGACGAACACGCGCGGGAGCGCGCCCTCCTCGCCGCCGCCGGCGAGGAGGAGGCTCGCGCAGCTCGGACTTGAAGGCGGCGTGCATGGACACGTCGCGCTCGTCCAGGCGCACGCGGTAGCAGCGCAGGATGGCGCGCACGGCGCGGCAGTTCTCGAACGTCCGGCGGACGCTGCGGAGGCTGGTGAAGTACAGCACCACGGGCTTCCCCGCGCGCGGCGGCAGTCGGAACCTTGGAGGCGTCAAGTCGTCGCCGGCGCCGAAAAAGCCAGGGGCTTCGTCGGCGTCCACGACCGCCGCCTTTTTCTTCTCCATCTTTTCATGGAACTCGTCCACGCGTGCGCGGACAAAGCCGGTGACCTCAGGTATGTCGCGGGCGGCCGGCGTCCCCATGTCGAGGTCGCAGGTCTCCTCCGTCGTCGTCTCCTGCGGCAGCAGAGGCAGCGCCGTGTTTTCCTGCTCGGGGTAGAGAAGCGCCGGGTGCGACAGCGAGGGCACCTCCACAGGCTGGCCGGAGCCGGGCAATATCGCCGGGTCAAGGTCAAGCGCCTGCGGCAGAGATGGCGCGGGCTCTGCGCTCCATTGTGCCGTCCACGACGACGTCGCCGACGCGGCGTCCTCGACGCTGGCCGCCACGACAGCCGGTGGCGTGCTGGACCCGTCGTGCCGCCGGTCCTCCGCCTCCTCCGCCGCACCCTCGCCGGGGAGCGCCTCGTCAGCCGCGGCCGGGTCACCGGCGACCTTCGACGCCTCCTCGGATGGCAGCGAGGCGTATGCACGCACGCCGTCGTGGCCCACGCGACACATGCCGACGGAGGTCAGCGCCCAGGCGGCGCGGCTCGTCAGCGAGCGCGAGCGCAGGCCCTGGTGCCGCTCCGCCGGCGCCGCCGACGGCGACACCAAGGCGCTGCGCGCATCCCTCGAGCTGGAGCACCCCATGGCCGGACGCGAAGCCGACGCACGCACGCACGCACGTGGTTGGCTCCTCGCCTCGGCACCCAAACCAACACGACGTGCACGGGTGAGTTTGTGAAGAAATGGGTGAGTAAATATAGGAGGTGATGATGATGAACTGGTGAAGGATGATTTATGCATGACAGCATGAGATGAATTATGATGAGAATTTGCATGTGTAGAGCTGTGGTTTAATTAGGAGGATGTAATTAATTATACACTTTTTCGGATGATAGGAAAACTTGGTAGAAATTCTGTTGGCTTATTTCGAATGGGAGAAAATGAAAACACTCCCAAAAGTTAGATAGTTTCTTGCGTTTTTTAGGAAGAAAGACACATGAAAATGACCTAGCAATTCTAAAGGCAACATACAACTCATAAAAATGACTACATGTTTCCTCTAACCTTTTTGTGAAGGTTTAAATTGGCAAAAAATTGTATTAATCTATCAACGAGTTTAGAATAAGGGTTTCAAATTTCACTTGACACGTAGGTGTTCGGACCATATGCTAGTCGGACAAGAGCGCATTTAAATTTGGAGTACGTATCGGTGACATCGCTTTAAATACTCAACGAGCGTCCAACTCAATACAAATACCACGTCACTTGTGAGTTGCGGCCACAAATTTCAAAAAACCAACCACCCCTCTAGATCAAGGCATTCATACATTATGTTGACTTCCCTAAAATTAAAACAAAGTCAATTCTAAGACTCATAAATGAGAAGGATACAAGCTTTTAGTTCATATTCATAATTTGGAGACATTGTTCAGAAAGTCATCAAATTCAGTACCTTCAACCTAACGATTAAAAGCAAGTGATTCATAAGTATAGCTTAAAATCATGAAACCCCATTTCAAAAGAATCATATCATAGTTCCATGATCGTACCTATTTGATGCAAGATCCAACTAATCATCGGCACTAAAATCAACCATTGTACGTAATAGGCATCCATAAGAATGAAAGTTACCAAATTTTAAACTCTAAAGGCCAATATTTTCCCTATACAAATACATATTATTTGGGTGGAGGGAATAGTGAAAGTAAATTCATCTTTAAGGATGAATAATATGGGATATATTGTGATAAGGACTTAAGTGTAGTATTCAACTACTTAATTAAGTTGTACATTTCTTTAGAGGAGATGTATAGAGCTGCTTTTAGAGGGTTGTTTAATTTGCAATAATTTCGACAACTAATAAATGGATAATTTAATATAATCGCTTAGCTAATTTCGAATAGGAGAAATGGAAAATGAAGATTTTTTGTTAACCAAGGTTAATATATTTATTAATATTTAAACACTGCCAAAATTGTAGGGATGTTATGTATAGCAGGTCTTTGACAAAGCAATTCTACCTCATCTAGAAACCAAAAAGGCAACTATACCATTTAGGAAATTACCATGTAATCACTTTACCCAGTCTAAAAAGTATTACAAGATGTAATTTATTAACGAGTTGAGAACCCATGACTCAAGTCACAATCAGGAGATGGCAATGTTATGAGTGCCCACCACAAATTATAAAGATAGATATCACTTATGAGTGAAAGAAAAAAAATTATGGATAATAAATGAGATCAAAACAATTCATATAATGTGCTCTATAGCAAAAGATCCATTTGGAGCTATGTTTTTTTTAACACACTTCTAGTTTACATCCATGATAATGGTACCTTTGTTGATGAAATCCTGACAAAGATTCAAATTCAGGACCTTCAACTTGATTATTAGGTTAATTGATTCATACACAAAGCTTCAAATTAGGAAAGCTGTTGATTCATATGAAAATGCATCATACTTTAGGTCCACCATATCCCCATATTAGGTGTAAGGGACCCGACAAAGCAGATCCCCTTATAATCAAATATTTATAAGAGGTATCACAAGAAAGGAATTTGAGTTAACAAAGTCTAAAGGCCAAAAATTCCCGTATGTCATTAAATATTATTTGGGTGAGGACAGGAGTACAAGCGGAAATTCATTGAGATTCTTGAATGATTTTAGAAATTTTGGCCTTTCGAATAAGCATATGAGGCATTATGGGATGAAGCCATGTAATATATTGTATCCATCACCGAATTCTACCAACAGTAGAAGTTTAGTGATGTTTAGAACGAATGCAATTATATTTAACAATACTTATATATATATTACCATAATATATACTTTCATATATTGACAAAATTTTTTATTGTAAATGCAAGTGTTAAGAAGATATAATCCATAAAAGATACTTTCATATATTGACAAAATTTTAATACATTTTGTAAATACGGGTGAAAATTCAAATAGTGTCCAGAGTTAACCATTGCTCGTTTGTGACTAGAATACTGGATATAATCGATAAGAGTAGATTTGCCTATAAAAGGCATCTTCATATATATAATGCTGTGGAATTATGGTTCTTATAGGATGTCAAACACAGGCATTCACCTAGTCGCTTGCATGTTACCCCTATTTTTAAATGAAAACTCAAAGGTGTTAACAAGCCTACACTCTATTGGCAAATTATCGAAGCAAGGAGAGAATGCACAAATTTCACTTGAACAAGTATGGGAGTGCCATTGAATTACTTCTCGGTTCTCGTACATCTACTCGCGGCAACTTCACATACCACAGGAATCAGCACGCTTTCAGACCGCTATTCTTTCTTTTTGGACGTGAAAATCAGATCGAACTGACGGATGGGTCTCATGTGAAGCTTCACATGCTCCAGGCTGCAAGAACAGAAATTCATATAGCAACAACGACGGTTCCTGAATCTGGTCCTAATAACACGAAATCACACCACGATCGAATCACACCACTTCAGTCGACTTTACAATCGACAATATCCTAGGCAACGAAGCTGCATGCATATGCAGTCTTACAGTTCCAAGAGATACGAGATACCGATCATCAATCGCGTTCTAGCGGACCTCGGTCTCGAACTTGAGGCAAATGCCCATGCTGAAGAGCTCCTGGTACAGCAGCTTGGCTCCATAAGGCACATTGATCGGGACGATGCGCTCTGCGGACCGGCAAAAGTTGCAGTAGGGGCCGTGCACCTTCTTGCCACAGTTGTCGGGGCGGATGATAACGTTGGCCACACGCTCACAGGCCTGGCAGATGTGCATATGTGAGAAGTCGCTTAGCATGAACAGGCGCTCGTGGAGGGTGGCAGCAGCACCATGGCCAAGGAGGCAGTCCCGCTCCATCTCTCCGAACTTGACGCCACCAAACCGCTTCTTGTCCTCCACTGGCTGCCGCGTGAGTGGGTGCACAGGTCCTGTGTTGCGGAACTTCACCTTGTCCTCGGACATGTGGATGAGCCTCTGGTAGAAGGTCGGGCCCATGAAGACCAGCGACTTCATCCGCTCACCAGTCTGCCCGTTCAGGACACTCTCCACCCACATTGAAAAACCGGCCCTGAAATACAGAAAGACAAACATGAACAAAACTGCAACAAGAAGAGTGTTCAAATGGCTAACAATAACAAAACCTCATGTCTGCATTTCTTCCCTCGATGTATCACGGGAATGCATTTATTGCTCTTATAGTTTGACACTGGACATGTCACGTGGCGGAATCATACACTAGTATGCTATCCATTTTCACATGTGCAAGAGCGCAAAACGTGAATTCAAGAAAAGAGTCGTGTCTGAAATAGAGCTTACTTGTGTAACTGTTCAGTGATCACATCCACGGATGGAGTGGTGAACGGTGTCGCATATCTCACATTCCCACCCAGGGCAATCCCCTTCCCCAAAGCAGCTTCAAGCAACTGGCCAGGAGTTTGACGAGTTGGAAAGCCGAGTGGGTTTATAACAATGTCCGGAACTATCCCTTGGCAAGTAAATGGGAAGTTCTCCTGAGAGTCCAAAAGGCCAACCACTCCTTTCTGCCCATGCATGCTGGCAAACTTGTCTCCGACGCATGGTGAGCGACACTACAAAAATTATCAGATTAAATACGAAGTTTTGTAGTGTAATATCAGTAATAGTCAGTTCAAAAAAATATCAGTAATAGCATAAGCATCATTATGAAATGGTGCAAAGAAAAAAAGAAATACTTTACGCGGTATCGGCAGCTGAGGTGATAGAGCACTAAATAATCCAGACAAAAATGTAGACACATATGGTTTCCTAAATCGTAAAGATTTTTTTCTGAATTTATTGTTTAGCAAGTGTAGCAGAGAATGTCATGCTATAATGTATTGTAGGAGTAAGGTGAATGCCACTGCATGCAAACAAGGGCCACAAAAAACAATGCAGAATACTTTTGCAAAGATTTATATTACTCACCTGTCTTAGAATAACAGTTGCAAAGTTCACCCCATCATCATTTGCTGAGAGAACAACCTTATCCACCATCCCTTTCTCAGTATGTAGCAGTTTTTGACTAAGATCTTCACCCGATTCTGTGACTTTACCAATTACAATGTCACCACTTTGAAGACTTGCTCCAACATATGGTAAACCCTCACTGTCCAGACTGTCAACCTTCCCCCTCTTGCTTTGCACTTTACCAAAACTGACATTTTCCTTGTATTTGAGTCGTCTGGTGATCTCTTTGTTTTCGATATGGGCTTGTAGCTCTTGAAATGTAGTGTACGAAACATGCCACGCTCTAGAGAGGCCCTATTCAAAACCAGAGAATCTTCTTGGTTAAATCCCTGATGAACGTTGACGGAGACTATTGCATTTTGGCCATTGAAATATTCTGGTGCAGTAAAGTCATCTTTCCGTCCAAAGCTGTAGTCTGGCTTTCCAAGACAGTCTGCCACCACAGTTTTAAACAAAGGTCTTTGTGGATAGAAGATTTGTGATGAGAGGGTATCAAATCTAGAGCGTGAGTTTGTAGGCAAGTAGCCAATAGCCTGCTGTGATAGTTTTTCAGATTGCATCAGAACCCTCCTAGCATTATCATGGTTGGCAAAGGGAATGAGACTGCAACTCAACCCCAGCAAGAAAGAAGGATCAAGTTCACAATGAGTATAGTCAGAAGTCTTCTCTTCTTTCTCCCTTGTGGATAGATGCCTAATTCCAGGAGCACATTGGATATCCTCCTCTTCTTCAACACCAATCAGCTCAATTATGTTTTGGTGCATAAGTTCCTGAAATGAGTACAATCCATCTTTGGGTCTTGTGATTCTTCTTAGATTTTCAACTACAAGAAGTGGTCTCAGAATTCTTCCGGGATCAGAAAATACACGAACTTCCTTGTTGAGCCTATCTCTTTTGATTTCCACCTAAACAAAGTAAGAAAAAAGAAACAAGAACCATATTACTATCATCTTGTTGCAACATATGTACTTCTAAGTATTCCATTCAAGTAGAAATAGTACATGTAACAAAACAACCATATGCCAAATGCTTAATAAGGAAATAAAGCGAGAGAAGATCATAATTTTGTTAGCGTGAAATTTCAGAAGTACCAGGTAACGGAAACGGAAAACTTGACATCATGAGATAGTTAAAATACATAGTACAATTTTAAAGGTTAGCTGTTAATATTCTCGCAAATTTTAAATTAACAGACGTAATGAAGTAGCACAATTATACCGAATAAATATTTTTCAGCAATCTAGGATTTGTTAAGCGGCAAAGACTATTACGGTAATGTAAAGGCATCAGGACAATACAAGGTTTCAGAGCAAGTTTTCAAACATCACAAATGGAAGCAAAACATGATCCAGTATCTGAAAACTGAGATTCAAGATAATTATTGAGAATCAGTTTCGCAGATCTGGAAACTAAGCAAACCTGGGGTCAATTTGTTTGCTACGCCTGTAGCTTCTTAAAGTGAAACCAATTCGCCTGGGTCTGCACACACTCCAAGCAGGTTCCCATTCAAGAAAATCCTGTCTTTCCCAGAAATATCTTGTAGAGGAATTTTGTCATCCAGTTTCTTCATTCCACAAGAAACAAATGTATCAATGCACAGTTGTTTCTTCACTGCAGAGCTAACTATAGCAGTAACAGCAAGGTTTTTCACGAATCCACATTTTTCACCATCAGGGGTGGACAAAAAACACAATTTTCCCCAGTAGGATGGATTCCTGCAAAAGCAAAGTCAGTTTGCACAGGGATATTAGGAAAGGTAGAGAAGAAGGTATGCATCGACTTTTGAGGAAGACCACAGGAAACTTACGGATATCTTGCATCTCCAGTTGTTCCAGAATACGCAAACCACTGTCGAGTCTTCCTCAAGTCAGACATCATCTGTAAGGGATTTGCTCTCCGAAGGGTTGCTACAACCCCTGAACACCTTTCTGATTTATAAGGATGCCGCCACGAACCAGTGGAGAAAGCCCGGTTCAAACCATTGGTAACAATTGATGCATCCACATAACGCCTAAGATCTTGTAAGTGCCCATCAGAGCTCAAATCTCTGTATGAGCTTAACCATGCGTCTTCGTACAGAATTAATATGCAACCAGAGTTCTCTCCGAAGCAACTGGCAGGCAAGATCTAGCCTCTTGTTACGGAAATCATCCTTATTATCACATTTTCGATTGCCAGAGTAAGCCATTAGCAGGCATTTGACCATGTAGCCCAAGAAAATTGCCTTGCTCCTAATCCCTTTGACATCAGGAAACATATACTTGGAAACATATTCATCAAAGGATTCTTTTGGTGGAAACTTTGTTTTCTGATCAGCTTATCAACATACTGACAAGCTCTACCTGGAGCGAAAGCCTTCATATTCTTCATGAGATTCTTGCACAGTTGATGATATTATGTTCACCAAAGAAGCATCACAGTCCTGTATATCAATCATATCGAAAGCTTCCTTATCTGATGATACACCTAGTGCAAAAAATACTACCCAGATTGGCATAACCGCACCCAGAAAGGAAACGTTGATGACTTTGCGGCTTTCATTCCTTTCAGACTGAACAAGTTTTACATGGATCTTTTCTCGTTTGATTACACTCATGTAACTTGCATCCAAGCTGGGTCGATCCGTTATCCAAATCCTGGATAAACATCTCTGCTCTTCAGCAATGAATACCTACAGAATTGGAAGAAATCAAACATAATGAGGCATCAAACATTTTTAATAATTAAAATCACATAGGTAACAACTTTCTAAACTTCAATGCTAATGTCAGTTGCACAATTTCTTGTCAAGTATAATTTCCACGCATAACTATGGTTCATTGATCTATTAGTCTACTACATAAATATTTCAGTTGAACTTCGCACTACATGCTTACAGTATGTATCAAGTATCAACACTAACCAGCAATTCAAGTTCCAGTTAAGTTAACCTGAATTTTTCACAAAACATATGTATGGAATGCCGGGACAGTCTCCACTCATATATCCTTCCAGCCTACCTCCCTCTCCCTTAAGTATTGGGAAAGGTAAGCAATGCACTTAACTTCCCTTGTGGTTGGGTTCACTCCAGCCTACCGACTATATAGAAGTGAGCTGCAGTTACCTTTTGTGAAAATCGCAACAGCCAGGCCTTTGGCTCTGGCATCATATTGAATTTCATGCACCCACAAGTTCACAAAAGGCCGAAGCTTAAATCATTTAGGAAAGGTGACCAATGTACTAAACATTTAGTGCAATTGCATAGAAACACCACAGATAAAAATTTTATGTTCTTAACTCCTAAATATATTTTATATTGCACATCTCACCTGACATATATTATATTCACAGTGTCATTGAAATCTATAAGAATGCATTTTCTGAGAATGACAAACAGAATGGATCATGTGAGGCAGTACCTTTTCTGTCCCTTTGATCAAAAAGTAGCCACCAGAATCAAACTGGCACTCACTTTCCTGAAGTTTATGCAGCCAGCACAAATTTGACTTCACCATGACGGGTAACATCCCAATGCTGAGCTGTTTACTTTCTTTCATTATATCTTTTCTAGAAACATGCATAGCCTTATTAGTTTTGGCTTTATCACTTTTGCTGAGTGTATAAACCTGAGAAAGACATAACACTAACTGATCAGGTAGTAAAATATAAGCTAAAACCTTATCGATACAAATATTTTTTTTTTTGGACAAGGCCACAGCCGGCAAGGAGCCGGCCTGAACATTATATTAAGCATACGACATTGTTGTATACAAGATTTGTGAGTGAGGCGTCGAAAAAGAGAGAAAAGGAGCTTATGTTATAACTTGAATACATATGAGAGAGTAATATTAAATCAGATATGCTGCTCAGGACACAAAGAGGAAACTAAGTGGTTTTGTTTACTTAAGTTCAACATGGCCATACTACAAATAGAATGCCAAGATATAGTGCAATAGCAACAGCCAATGCAGACTCTATATAAGTTTTTGCAGGCAAGGTAATGGGGAAACCATAGGGGACATTGTTGTGGCTGTTGTGCAATTAAAAGCAAAGTTAAACATGAGCTCCAAAAGGAGCTTAGCCTTGCTAACTTCCATGCCCTTTGTGAAATTAAAAAAAAAAGCAATTCCAGAGTTGCTGAAATGATTACACTAACATCCATACTAGTGTTGAAAATAAGATGCTATTTGGAAGGGCTGGAATGATTTTTTTGAACTTTCTATGACATAATATTTCATTTCCATTTCTGTATACTGAAGTTCTTTCCAACCAAGTAAAATACTTAGTTGACATGTAACATGAACAGAAGAACTAGAAGCATCCTGACCTGAACAGTTATTTCTACATTCATCCTGGATGAATATGTCATCTTCTGGAGGAGAGCATGTCTAGGCTTCAACTTGAGATCTTGCATTTCAAGATCACTGTTTTCAACCCTGAAAACTGGCTCCTCAAGTTTAACTTTACCAAATTTGATAGTTGCATGTTTCCAAGCATCAAACTCATCTTTGTTTGAAGGGTCATAATCAGGGTCTACAGTACTTCCCCAAAAGAATAAAGGAGATCCTGGAGCCCATGAGAGATAAAATCATTATACGAATTTATCTGGTGGCTAACCAGTCCAGTCTCACTGAAGAATGATCTTGACGCTTCTTTGCAGAACTTCTCCAGGCTTGCAACATTGAAGTCAACGGGACTTCGTGCTTAGGTCTGGAGAAGACTGCTTTCCATCTTCCACATGTGGTATTCCTGTTATATCGACATCCATAGCAGCAGACTGCTTGTCTTTCCCTTGATCTTGCACAGATGGCAGCCCTTCCAAATCCACATCCATTGCAAACTGATCCACATCAGCACCGACAGAAGGATGCTGTTCCCCTTTGTGCTGTCCTTTCTTGGGAGTCACCTTCTCCATCTCCATCCAAATTCAGATAATCCATGATGTTAATCTCTATGACATCAGGTAGTTGATCAGCATCCGCTTGCGGTTTCTCCATCGCGAAACAACAGGCAGCCGCCACTCACTGTCAACAAAACCCCAGCCTTTACAATGGAAAGGGAAACAGGGTAGTCAGCAAAGTCATAACAGAAACGTGCAATCATAAAATCAGAAGATCAGAAAGCAGAGCATGTACATCAACATGGCATTCCGCCACAAGCAACAAAATCACAAACAATATATGAGGCAGACGCAATCTTGCAACAGAATGACCTTCAACGATTTCTGAGACAGAGGATGATTTAGTATGAGATGTGCACACAGAGCTCCACTAGGCATTCAGCAAGAAGCACCCAAACCAGAAATCGCATACATTTCTCAGGCAACCACATGCGCAAAAACACAACATTTAAAGAAGTCGAAAACGCAATGACACATCGGGCATCCATTTCACAGAATTCCATCGAAACGGAGCACCTTTCTGGCACAGCAATCGAGGGGGAAAAGTCAAACAATTTACTAGTACAACAGTCTCCCCCCTCCGCAGTCTTTTTCTAATCGCGATTTGTGCAGGCAGGTCCACCACAATCACAGGGCCCTGCATCGCCCGTGGGATCCAGAAATCAAAACGGGGGATCCCCACCAAACAAGGCCCCCCAAAACCCACGTCGTAATCCGCGATCACGGCGCCGCCGTCAAAACCCCAAGAATTCGCCGCCGCCCGCACCAGTAGAAGAACAAAACCCCAACCCCTGGGCATCAGACGGGGGGCACAAGCACAAGAGCAGGGGCAGGGTGAGCCAGCGTCCCCTTCGAGCCCACGAAAACGGCTGGCGAAACCAAGAACCACCACGCGCTGATGGCGGCGGGGGCGCAAAGGCTCACAAAGCCCTCCCTCGCCGCGAACCAAACAAAAGAACCCAAAAAAAAAGGCGGCCTTTTTTTTCCGGGAGAAGCGAGCCCCGGCCGCGCTGAGGGGGGCGGGCGGGCGTTCCGGGGCCAGAGGCAGAGGAAGCGCCGCAATGCCCCTGCCCTGCGCCAACGGCGGCGGCGCGGAACGAGGAGAGACAACGAATCGCGGAAATGTGGGGGCCGAACGGGGTCGGGACGGAGAGGCGCGTACCTCGCGCGCCGTTTGATCGCCGGCGGCGAGGCGAGTCGGGGACGGAAACCCTACGGCGCGCCGGCGCGGGCGACGGCGGCGCCGGGGGTTGGGGTTTTCCTCGTTGCGAGACCGAAATGCGCAGGGGGCGTGGGGGTTTTCTCTCACTCCGGCGCTTTATGGCACTAGGCAACAAGTGCAGGGGAGGGATCACCACAGTGGGCTGCGGCCGGCAGCTCGGAGGCTCGCGCTGTGGCTGGCTGCCGGGTGGCGACCGTGGCTTGGGTTGATGCGGGTTTCCTTCCTCTGCCAGTCCGCCACTGGGTCGTGCACGCTTCGTTTCGTGTGTCTGGCTGGCTTCTCTCCCCACCTTTTCTTTCCCTTTTCGAAGCTGATGGGATGGGTCCCAGTGGTCAGTGTCTGTAGTAAGTGGGTATATCATCAATATACCTATACGGCTATACGTACCTATACTAAAGCTCAAGATTTGAAGAGATTTTAGGGGTCCAGATTACTGTAGGTCTGTAGTTTTTCCCTACTACAGTCACTAGAAAGTGGTGATTGGCTGCGGTAAATACCTATGCTAAAGCACCAAGATTCGAAGAAATTCTAGTTGTCTGTATTTTTTTCCGTATACAGGGTTTGGTACTAGAGGCGAATTCAGCTGATAGGTTTGGTGCAAATTAGGGAGAAACCAGAACATATGGATGGGATGGGAAATGGGAAAAGGAGGTGAAAAATGGTGTGTAGTAAACAGAAGATCATGTGACTAGGGTGAGATCCTCATCTACCATATATATGTACGTTGAAGGCATACTACTTGAATGAACTAGATACTCTTAGTAAAGTGGAGCACACCTAAAGTGTTATTCCCTCTTCAAATTGTAGGTTTTTTTGGCTTTTTTAGGTGCATTGTTTTTGCTATGCACTTAGATATAATGTATTTCTAGATGTATAATAATATCTATGAATTAGAAAAGTCAAAATGACCTATAATTTGGAACAGAGGGAGTAATTCGGAGTATGTAGGCTGTATGGGACGGTGTGCATATAAGGTTCACAAGTCACAGGTCTCTCCACTTCAATGTTAATTAGCCATGTTTCTTCTCTTTTTGCACGTGTGAGAATGAGAGAGCTTCGACGTTCCTTCCACTCAATCACACACTAGCAATGGCCTTTTCCGGAGTAAAATTGTGTGCACGACGGCTGCAAAGTGCCCTCCGTCGTCGTCCCCCCTCGCTCACCGGTAGGCGTCGTAGTTGCCTTGTTCGCCACCACCGTCCCCTCATCCTTGTCCGGAGCCGTCCCTCTATTAAGACTGACTCCAACAGACACAACCCAAACACGAGATGCATTTGCCAGTTTAGGTTGCACACAAAGGTTCGTGACCCATAAACTCTGTTCTCCAACAACAACGATGCAGTGGAGTGTCTCTTCCCTTCCTCCTCGTCTACGACATGATCATCGCCGATCCCAGCCATTGTGCAAGCTCCGCAAGCCAGCTCGAACCCAAAATGGGTAGCTGGTTTGCCTAGTCCGTTGGAGGTTGTTTTGATAGACAAAAGCACCGTGAATAATCCATTTTTGGGTTTAGATCACCCTGTTGGAGTCAGTAGCAGGTAGCAGCTTGTTGAGCAGGAGCAGTAAATTTTCTGTTGAGTGCTTAACATGGTGAAACATGCATGCATCATTCGAGTAAGAGCTGCAGTATCTATAAATGATTCGGTGATTGTCAAGATTAAGCGACTTCCAGCAAACTCAAGCTCGGAATCTTCTCCAAACAAATGTCAGTAACCAACGTAAAGAGAGGGAAAATCGGAACGGCCTGAGATTGGAACCTCCTTTCCTTCTCCTCGAAGCAACCTCTCTCGCCTGCCTCTCTCCGCTCTCTGTCCCTCTCTCTCCTCCCACGAGCTCGTCATGGCGAGAAGTGGAGGGACCCTCTTAGTAGATATAGTAGTTATCTAGCTAGTTTAGGTTTTAGTTGCCTCTATGGCCGTCTCCCTCTGTGGAAAGTGTTGCCTCATCTTCGCCGCTGCCATCGTCGTCGCCGGCCTTTTTGGCTTCTTCGGTGCCGTCGTCTCCAAGGTCCAAGTATGCTTAAATAAACTACCACCTTCCCTTCGCCTGTCATATCTTCTCCCCTCCTCATCCGCGCCGCTCCCACTGCATCTCCCTCAAGATCTGCTCCACTCTGCCCCCCTCCGCCGCCGCTCCCCGTCGCCCCTCCTTCCAAGCGGCCTCTGTTACTGCAGATCCAAGCCCGTCCGAGCACAAACCCATCAGGCGTAGGCCAGATGAACTCACCTCCATCGGGGATTCGACTTCGAGCCTTATCACTTGCCGCCAGCGGCAAGAAGACTACATATCCGTCGGTCTACCGGTGTGGATTTCTTCAGCAGCTCTGTCGCCCCTTCTTCAACCGACGCAAGGCGCGATCCCTATGAACACACGCGCGCAAACCCTACCCCTAGGAGCATCTTCAAAGACTAGCCGACAAATTCTCAAGATTGACGAAGTCACCACAGAACGTCGCCTACCACTGAAAGCACAAACGCCATTAAATTTTGAGAAATTCGCTCCCACGAGGATCGAACCCAGGACCTGAGGTGCTATCGGGGCTCTTGTAACCACTAGGCTACAGGCCCTTTGGCTAATATATATAAAGTTGTTATTGTAAAAAAAAATGTAAAGATAGAGGTTGCATTGGTGCTGCTCCCTGCAAATTACGTAGACGTGCATAAACAGAACAACTTAAGAACATTTTCTCTCTCTCTCTCTATAAACTAAATCTTGTAGCAATTTGAAACAAGAGAAATTTTAAGGTGCTTGTAATTAATGTGAATCATTCATTTGGTGAAATCTAACTGTGGTAGTACCAGGTTGTACCAATACGATAGTATCAGGTATTACCAGTTTGGTCGACCCGGTACTAGGTACTAACAAGTAATATTCAATTAAATTAGCTGGTAATGATACTACCTGGTGCTATCAAGTACCGGAAAAAATCCAATAAATAATTGATTCTACCGCGCACGACGGCTTTAAACCGGAGAATCATGGGTATGGCTATGAATAAGCCTACCAATGGTTTGGGCTAAGCCCGGTTAAAGTAGTATGGTTTTACTATTTGGGTTCATTTGGTGTGGTGATAAATGGGCCAGGCTGTGTAGTGGTGTGGTCTGGTTCGGTTTTTGTCCCACAACAGATTGGTTCGGCCTAAATCGGTTGGGAACCATAACCTAGCTCCCGAGGCTCCCCTGCGCGGCTGTGTCGTGGCGCCGCCAGACGTCGTGGCGCTGCCACCGCCACCGCCAACTCCTCCCTAACCGCCTCTCCTCCAAGACTCCAAGTCCGTTGCCACCACCGCCGATGACGTCGCGCTCTCCGCCGCCGCGATGGCCCTCCCGCCCACTCGACCTCTCGCTCCACGTCGTCTCCTTCAACCCCACCGCCGGCCAGCTCTCCGCCTCCGGCAACGGCAACCACAAGCTCGGCGTCTGCCCCGCTCCACAACGAGCGATCTGGTTCATCCCCGCGGCTTTCGGGGAGACGGATTGGGGATTCTGTGAGCGGCTGCCCCGGACGGATCCCTTCGACGAGCAGTACAACACCTTCCACAGGTTCGGCTATGCATCCCTTCTCCCTTCATGGAATTATGATTTCTTGTTGATGGGGGAGCCTGAAGATTCAGTGGAATTAGGCCCATTTGAATACTACCCTTACTTGAAAGAAGACCAATCAGTGCTGCATACTGATTGATGATGTTGCAGCACAGTCGTTTGCTTAAGAAAATTCTTGATCTCAGGAGATGAACTGAAACTCCTCAAATCACTCTACTGTATTAAGCTATATGCTTTGTCGTTCCATGTGTACTTGTCACCTTTTATTATCTGAGCAATCGTTATGTGTATGAACATCCCATTAGCCCGAGACTACATGTTATATATTATTACTTGGTCTGCATGTTTCTGACTCCTGTTAAATTATTACTGTTAATTTGTTGTGTGTTAAGTAGGTAAACATGTCATCCATAGCTTCTGGTAGTTCATCAAGTCATGATTCCATGGACTTAGTCACACCCCCGACGTCACGTCGTACAAGGTCCAATGTTTGGGAACATTTTGAGCCAAATTTAGTCGAAATTGATGGTGAACTAAAGGCTGTTTGCAAATACTGTGGAATTCATTTGAAAAAAAGATCAGGCACGAGCAGTCTTAGAGGTCATATTGCAAATGCTTGCCCAACAATTCCTACTCATGTCAGACTGAAGTTCCAAGCAACTCTTAATAAGCAATCTGTACCTGAGATTCCTCTTGTATTTGACCCCAATCTTTGCCGTCAAGAGATGATCAAGTATATTATTCATGCTGAGGTTCCTTTCTTACAGTTTGAAGATCCCTACCTCCGACCATGGCTAAAGACCATGCAGCCAACTTTTAAAGTTAGACACCGGCAAACAATCCGTGATGACTGCATGAAGAAGTATATAGAGATGAAAAAAGAGCTTCAAATCGAACTCCAAAGTTTGGAGTCTCGTGTTTGCTTGACATCTGATATTTGGACATCTTCACAAGATTTAGGATACATGGTAGTGACTGCGCACTATATTGATGCAGAGTTCAAGATCAATAAAAAAATTATTTGGTTCAAAACTCTGGAGTATCCCCACTCAGGCTATGCAATTGAAGATGAATTGTTGAAATGCCTAACTTATTGGGGAATAAGAGAAAAGATCTTTACCTTGTCAGTAGATAATGCTAGCAACAACACAACTGCATGTGAGTTGCTAGTATCGATCAAGAATGACTTGTTGCTTGGCGGAGAACATCTACATGTTAGGTGTTGTGCTCACATACTTAACATATTGGTTCAAGATGGAATGAGTATAATACATTCAGCGATCCATAAAATTCGTGAGCTCCTAAAACATATTGATTGTTCACCGGCTAGGCTCCAGGTGTTCAATTCAATTGCAAAGGGGAAAGGAATGGCCTCAAAGAAAGGTGTTTATCTTGATGTCCCGACAAGGTGGAGCTCAACGTACAAAATGATTACAGAAGCATCAGAATACAAGGTTGTCCTGAATACCTATGCTTCTGAACTCTGAACATCTGTTCTTTACTACTGTTTTTGTTCTTCCTATATAACTGGCCTATTGTATACTGTCATTCATTTACTTCACTGCTAATCTGCACATACGTTTTCTGTTAAGAACTATTTCTGTTAAGCACTAGCTCATCGGTGGACAGCAACTGAAATTTTCCCTAGAAAGTGTTAGATTGTGATTTCTAATTCCCTGGAAAGTGGTGGAGAGGTGGTTTAGTTGGTGCCCTCTACTGCTGTTTGCTTCGAGTGCAACTCATTGCAGCCATCAATGTCCAAATGTCTAATTTGTTGATTTGTTTGCAGGTTCTGAGCAAGATCAAAAGAAGCATCTCAATGAAGAATCTTGCATTTAGAAAGATGTGAAGAGTTAGTTTATTGTGCTCTCAAGATGTGAAGATGTAAGCACTGATGGAAGAACCTTCTATGTTTTCACTTATGGAACCTTCTTTGTATTTATATATTTGGGTTACAAACTGTATACTCTTTGTATGTTTGGGTGCAAATTTCTGCCTGTGAACATGATTGGTCAGACTGGCAGTACTCAACTTGCTTACCTCTATTTTTCACACCAGTGATTTTTAAAAAGAAGCGAAGGAAACTGATAGGGGGAAGAGAAACCGATGGGTTGGGAAGAGAAACCGATGGGCCGATGGGTGGGGAAGAGAAACCGATGGGTTCAAACCAGTTTCGTGGACTAGTGCACGTGGTTCAATTTGGTTTGGTGCTACAGTGAATAATGATGAGGTGGGGTGGGGTGAGTTGATGATTAAAAACGTATTGGTGTGGTGTGGGTACAGTGCGATTCTCAAACCATTGGTAGGCATAGCTATGAAGCAGCTATTGAGTGCACGTCAATTTTATAGAAGGCTGTAGCAACACCAGGATAAATTAACAAGCCAATACGGGATGCATTCACCACATTTTGAGTATTGTGGCATGCATCTATTTTTGCTTTCAATGGAGAAATCCGGTCAATCCCGTATTAAATGGGTATTAATGTAGGAATTTTCTGCAACGACAACCACATCTCTTCAACACAATATGCAACTGACAAGAATAATGCCACTCTTTTTCTTTCAACAACCAAATCTTTTTTTCACATAGTTGCAAGAGGTAACTCTTTATTGACAAAAAAAATCAAGAATGCTATAAAGATAGTAGTGGCAATAATATTCTCCTTTCACAACATTATTTTTCTTCTGCACACATTATTTTTCTCACACAACAAATTTGGCGTACAAATCTGCCAAAGATCCGCCGAATGCTGCCACATACACCAATGTGTCCTTTCTTGTGTTGCAGAAGTTATACCACTAAATTGTTCAGTTAGAAAACCAAAGTTGAGTTTCTATATATCAAAAATTAAATCAGTACATTTTTGTGGTTATTTAATGATTGCTCCTATGTGAACATATTGCCACTTATCTTTATAGCATTCTTGATTTTTTTTGTCAATAAAGAGTTACCTCTATCGAGTGCACATGTCAATTTTATAGAAGGCTGTAGCAACACCATGATAAATTAACAAGCCAATACGGGATGCATTCATCACATTTTGGGTATTGTGGCATGCATCTATTTTTGCCTTCAACGGAGAGATCTGGTCGATCCTGTATTAAATGGGTATTAATCTAGGAATTTGTTGCAACTACAACCACATCTCTTCAACACAGTACTCCCTCCGTCCCACAAAGACCGTTCGTTTAGAAAATTTAAGACATGCTAGTAGTTGTGACAAATGACCTTGTTACCCCTAATTAATCATGCATTAGAACTTGAAAAGAGGCATCAAATAAGCATTTTATTGGCTCCATGTGTTTCTCAATGCAAATTTTCTTGGTACTTGGTGTTAGTTTAATGAGAAGAGCATTTAATACGAGCTAAAAGAACACTCTTTGTTGGACAAATTTTGAAAGCTATATGAACATTCTTTGCGGGACGGAGGGAGTATGCAACTGACAAGAATAATGCTACTCTTTTTCTTTCAACAACCAAATCTTTTTTTCACATAGTTGCAAGAGGTAACTCTTTATTGACAAAAAAAATCAAGAATGCTATAAAGATAGTAGTGGCAATAATATTTTCCTCTCACAATATTATTTTTCTTCTGCACACATTATTGTTCTCACACAACAAATCTAGCGTACAAATCTGCCAAAGATCCGCCGAACGCTGCCACATACACCGATGTGTCCTTTCTCGTGCTGCAGAAGTTATACCACTAAATTGTTCAGTTAGAAAACCAAAGTTGAGTTTCTATATATAAAAAATTAAATCAGTACATTTTTGTGGTTATTTAATGATTACTCCTATGTGAACATATTGCCACTACTATCTTTATAGCATTCTTGATTTTTTTTGGTCAATAAAGAGTTACCTCTATCGAGTGCACATGTCAATTTTATAGAAGGCTGTAGCAACACCATGATAAATTAACAAGCCAATATGGGATGCATTCATCACATTTTGGGTATTGTGGCATGCATCTATTTTTGCCTTCAACGGAGAGATCTGGTCGATCCTGTATTAAATGGGTATTAATCTAGGAATTTGCTGCAACGACAACCACATCTCTTCAACACAGTATGCAACTGACAAGAATAATGCTACTCTTTTTCTTTCAACAACCAAATCTTTTTTTCACACAGTTGCAAGAGGAAACTCTTTATTGACCAAAAAAAAATCAAGAATGCTATAAAGATAGTAGTGGCAATAATATTTTCCTCTCACAACATTATTTTTCTTCTGCACACATTATTTTTCTCACACAACAAATCTAGCGTACAAATCAGCAAAAGATCCGCCGAACGCTGCCACATACACCGATGTGTCCTTTCTCGTGCTGTAGAAGTTACACCACTAAATTGTTCAATGAGAAAACCAAAGTTGAGTTTCTATATATCAAAAATTAAATCAGTACATTTTTGTGGTTATTTAATGATTGCTCCTATGTGAACATATTGCCAGTTGAGCATTGACGTAGATACAAAATCAGCCGAAGTAGCTGAGGAACTGCGACTTGTACGTGTCCATGTGCGCTGGGTGCAGCGACACGGACGCCTGCACGCCGCCGCCGGCACCATCGCCCCCCTTCTTCCCGGCGACGAGCACGACCAGCCCGTCGCGGTTCATGGTGACCAGCTCCGTCCTTCCCGGCGGGCCCCACCCGAAGTTAGCCGTCTCGTATGCCGGGAACCTCGTCGACCCGGCCAGGTTCACCAGCCGGTCCATGTTCACTCCTCCCACGGTTGTCATCCAGTCCCACCCGGCCAGCGGGTCCGCTGCGGCACACCGGACCTCCGCCACAACCGAGGCGGCGGCGACACTCACTCCATTCTCGGCGAGGAGGTCCCGCGCGGTGGCGCGCGCCAGGCGCCCGGAGATGCACGTCCCGAAGTAATGGTCACCCGGCGGCGGGTCGAGGCGCGCACGGCAGTCCGCGAAGAAGAAGAGGTAGACCTCGTCGTCGGGGGAGACGATGCCGGCAGGGTGCTTGGCGTGGACGAAGGATACCCACGCGAGCGCCGCGACGGCGACGAAGCTGGACGGCGGCGCGGCGGCATGCTCCGCCGTCGGCGAGAGCTCGACGATGCGCTGCTTCAGGCGGCGCATGTCTTGTGCGGCGATGGTGAACGTCCGGCGGGAGAGGTTGGGGCGGATGAGGTGCCCCGCCACGGCGGCCTGCAAGCGCGCGCCAAAAATGCTGTCAACAGAGCAAACTGGTCGGAGAAGAGTTAACGTAACGTACCTTGGGCAGATCGGGCGCGTACTTCCGCAGCACGGCCCTCGCGAGCTCGTCGCCGCCGGGGAGCTCGATCGCCGCGCGGTCGAACGTCGGGGGCGTGGCGGTGGCGTCCTCCGCATCGCCGCGGCACGCCGCCGCCCACGCCTCGAGGAACCTCCACATGGACCGGCCGTCGGCCACGGCGTGGTGCATCGCGACGCCGAGCGCCAGCCCGCCGCGCAGCCGCGTGACCTGCGCGGCCATCGTCTCGGCGGGGAGTTGGCCGGCGTCGAGCACGGGCACGAGCCGCCCGAACGTCTCGGCGTCGTGGTCCTCGTCGCCCGCGAGGCGTGCCGCGTCGGCGCCGCTTCCCTCCTCGCTCGCCTCCGCGACGAGGAACCTGACCCCGCCGCCGGCCACGCCGCCCGCGGTGCAGTCGATGGCGGCGTCGCCCGTGGCTGGCTGGTGCACGATCCTCCCCGCCAGCGGGGGAAACCGCGCGACGGTCACCGCGAGCGACGCGCGCAGGGCGTCTACGACGGACTCGAACGGCGGGATCTTCCCGCCGCCGTCGCCGCCGTTGTCGACGAAGAAGAGCAGGCGCTGGATGAGTGGCAACGTGACCCACTGCGCGTCCAGCGCGGACAGCCGGATTGGTTCCGACGGCAGCGCCGCGGTGCCCGGGACGGCGACGCGGCCCTCCTCGATGACCTCGACCGACGACGGCGGCATGGCGAGGGAAGACAAGTTGGTGGTGGCTTGGTGGGTGCTGCTGCTGGCCGGGGCGATGGAACAACTTCTTTTTGGCAGGGGCGGAAGAAATTAAGAAAATGAGAGAAGCAAAGAAAAAAACAAAGATATAAAGTAGCTAGCGTTTCCTTAGCTTTTATTGGATATGGACTATTTAAACTAGTACGCAAGGTACCAAATAGCGTTTAGTAGCACCATAACGGATTAGTGCCGGTGTAATAGATCGCGGATAGGGGTGCTATAACGGACGCTAAGTCCAAATAGCAGAATCCAAATAGAATAGTCACAATTTAAAGCATATATAAATATTCATATCAAATGTACTTTAAAATGGTCAAAATCCCAAGTTAGCCATTACATTTCACGGTAACAATCACAAAAAATAGATATAATTAAGTGTACGAATATATATTAACATTAAATTTTTATATTAATAAAAAAATCATTTGTCGTCCCATAATTATTTATCATTACCTCATAATTATTTTTGTATTATTATTATCATTTCATTCATATTCATATATCAGTAGAATCATAAATTTAGCAAATAACGGTTGTAGTAGCGGACAATAGCTAAATTCAAACATGCTATCTTGGATTCAAACCGCTATTTAGTACCTTGCTAGTACGTATTGGATAAGCAGAGACTATTTAAGCTAGCGTTTCCTTAGGTCAACTCTGCATTGGATATGGACTATTTAATTAAATGAGACTACCTCCATGTGAGTTTGCTTGTATTTTATATGGACTATATATGGTAGTTTATTTATTAGTTTCATTGTATATGATTTATTGAGCTAGTCCAGACCGTTAGAATTTCATAAAATCTAACTGTGCATATTTTCACTTTTTAGATTAATGTGGTAATTTCTAGACTGTTGGATCTTCATAAATCTGATGGTGTACATTCTTCTCCTTTTTAGATTAATGTGGGAATGTATAGAGACTCTCAGTGAACGTGGTGACTTCTTTTAACTCTATTATACTATTAAGATAATAGATAGAAGATACACTTTATGAAAAGAAATGGTGGTAGTATTACGTTTGAGGTACATAATCTTGAAATAATCACTTGAGCATTGCATATAGGTGATAACTAGCAAATATGCCTGTGCGTTGCACGGGAGTGAAAATCATCGAACGTCTCCGTACATATGGCGTAAAAATGGGCTAATGATTTGTTGTTGTTTGTTAAGTTTTGATTGTTCATTTGCGAAATTTTAATTATTAATATTTGTCGTATGTTTATTTAATGAATGAAATTAAATTACATCTCACAATTTTTCTCCCCGTATTACTTATAACTAGGTAAACTCCCCGCGCGTTGCTGCGAGATTTTAGAGAAATTTTTGATAAACTACGAACTAATTTGGTGATTGCTTTGGATGGTAGGACACTGTATGTTGTAATGACGATTTCATGACAATAATGCTACATATGAGAATGATTTCATCTAATTTTCAAATGTTTGTTAATTAAGAAAAACCAAAACAGTGAAATAATGTGCAGATCAGAAGGAATACCCACCAGAAGCGCCGTTGTGCCCCTCCTGCGCGGTCGAAGAGGCCCGCCGCCGCCACACACCATCGCTTGCAGAGGACGATGGCCTAGCCAGGAGCCGCCTCCTCGTCGCGCACAGGGGTCGTCACCGTGGACGGCGACATGGAGTAGGGGAGGGGCGAGGAAGCCAGCTAGGAGCCCCGCCGGGGAGGAGAGGTGCGCGGAGTGGGTCAGCCGGCCTGGTGCACGTGGGAGAAAGCCGTGCCAGATCCGCCGTCGAGCCGCCTCCACACCGCGCACCGAGTCGTCTCCATGGACGGGGGCGTGCAGCAGGGGCCAGCCAGGAGCTACGCCGGGGAGGAGAGGCGCGCGGAGAGCCTCGACCAGCCTGGTGCGCGCGGGAGAAAGCCATGCCAGATCCGCTCCGCCTCCTCGCCGCGCACCGAGTCGTCGCCGTAGATGGTGGCGTGGAGCAGGGGAGGGGCGAGGGGGCCAGGTATACCTGAGCATGTTGCGTAGGGCCGGTTCGGGCCGCAGCCGATTATTTCGGGCGAAATCCACGCCCACACCGTCCCACGGACACGTCGGCCTCAAATTTGGGGCTCGTGCCGGGCCAGGCGGGCCGCCCATGCGTTTTGTAGTGTAAAATAGTTAAAAATAGCATTTTGGGCCGGGCTCGGGCCAAGTTTTTTTTCGCGGGCTGCAAGATCTCTGCCCATGCCCGGTCGATGGTCCGTGGGCGGGCCCAAGCTGGGCCTGCGGGCCGGGCCGGGCCGGGCTAAAAATGCTCAGGTCTAGGGCCAGGGGAGGCACGGGGCAGTTTTATGTAGCAGACCGGCGGCGAGGATGCAAGGCGGCGGCGGTGGGGAGGAGAGGGGGCTCTAGTGCGGTGCGCTGCACGGCGGGTGGGTGGAGAAGCGAGGGGGCGGCGGCGTGATTCCTGGATGGGGACAGTTCCGGGGTGGGGAGAGGTGGGGGCGCGGGTGAGTAATTGATGATGATGTCAGCAGATGATGTGGCGCATCCAGGACTGAGAGAAATAGAGTTGGGACTATCAGTGGGTACCAATTATATAGGTTATATAGATAACCTTTTAGCACAATATTATTTATAATAACTGACCCACCTAAATCCATCTAACTCTGCAAATGAATGTCACCGGCCCAAATCAGACCCACTCGTTGGACCTGTCAATCCTCCTCAAAGAGGTCGCACATCTACTTGATGTCGTTCCTCTAAAAAAACATAAAAAAACTACTCACCGTCCTTTTCTTGTCTCTCGTAGCCTCTAGGGCTCAGGTGATCTTCGACCTCTGCGTAGCCGCTCTTTCCTCCACTCGCCTTGAACGTGCATTTAGACCCCTAAGTGAATTTTGGTGAATTAAATGACAAAGCATTAAATGTCTAACTTGTTTGTCTAAAGATTATGAGTAGATTTTTATTAAATATTCATGAGCTATGATTGTCATGTATTTGAATGAATATTATTTGGCTCACATAAATTGAAGGCAAGCAAGTGTGTGACCCTAATGCAAAGTGATATATGTCAAGCATCAAATGAAGATAAATTTTGGGGATATTTTGCAAAGATAGATTTCATGTCCCCGATGATTGTGGTAGCTTGATTAAAAATAAAAGGGATCATAAATAAGAATTTGGTAATTCTCTCAAGTTAAGTGCAAGGCTTCATGTGGTAAGTTGGCAATATGGAGTGAATTAAGAATTTAAGTGTACACTCTTATGGCAAAAGGAAAAATCCTAAGTCACTAGCTCAAGTATGGACGTGCTCAAAACATTGGCTAAGTTGAAAGCCCCCAAATGGAAATAGTTCAAGTATGGCAAGTTTGAAGACATCCAAGCTCAAGAGGTTGACACGGTTTTTATATTTATTCTTGAGTATAGGAATGCCGTACTAAGAGGGATGCAACATTAGTTTTAAGACAAATATCAAAAGTGCTCATTAGTTGACCTATGTGAGAAAAAGCCTTGAGAGAGTCCCTAAGTGATCTAACAAACCTTTAACCCATCCTTAGCCACTTCACCACGTCGTGGAGTGCTTGTGAGAAGAGAAAAGGGTTTTTGGGCTCTCTCGCCGTGGCGGTCTGACCGCCCAGCCAATCTGCTAGTTTTTCAAACCGCCGGCGAGCGGTCTAACTGCCCTGACCAGACGGTCTAACCGCCCTGGCTAGTTTTCTAGTTTTCCTTGAGAGGGGTATAAGTACCCCACGAGCTCCACTTGTTGGGGCTGCTGGTTCTAGGTTTGCTGGTGTGCTTCCCTTGTTGTTTTTCGTAAGCCAAAGCCAAAGAAACTCTCCTCAACCCTCTCTTCGTGAGATTTGTGATTCAAGCCATATCTTTGTGTTGGGTTGAGAGCTTGAGCCTTTGTGAGCTGAGCAAGAGCATCCCATAGCTTGAGCACTTGTGATTCACGTTGGAAAGCCTTTGAAGCATTTGTTACTCTTGGAGATTCGCCTCCTAGACGGCTAGGCGTCGCCGGCTAGCTCCCAAGGTTGTGGTGAGCAGCGGCAAGTTTGTGAGGGTTGTGATCTTGCCTCTTCGTGGAAAAGATCGCCTTAGTGGAAAAGAGAAAAGCGGTTGAAAGAGACCCGACTTGTTGTGTGAAAGTTCCCTTACAAGCTCCTCAACAGAGACGTAGCCTTTCCTTGGTGGGAGGTGAACTTCGGGAAACAAATTCTCGTCTCCCCTTTGTGTTTTGCCTCACTTGTGATTTCTAGCATATCTACTTTGCTTCCGCTCGATCTACTTGGGTGTTCTTGTCTTTGAGTGCAGGGATCATTACCCTGCTTGTGATCATCTACTGAAGTCACTCAAGAACTTTTGTTCGTGCTAAAAGTCAAGAGAAGTTTGAGCTGTGTTTTGCAGGCTTACTACGTGGAGGCGGTCAAACCGCCCCCAGGACGCGGTCTAACCACCCCCTCGTGCTCAAGGCACGCGGTTTAACCACTTGAGCCAGAGAAGCTCAAGTTTCGGGGAAAAGTTTCATTTGGTCGTCTCGCCTAATCAACCCCCTCTAGGCAACATCATGGTCCTTTCACGCCTACCTAACGTCATCCACGCCTCCACTCTGCCCGCCGCCCATCTCTGCACGCCTCTCGTCCTCCACATCTACTCTCAGTCAGTTTCTGTGCCTGTTCTTCCTCCGCCAGATCCAGGCGCGAGGGAGTAGGGACCGAGATCGGCATCATAGGTGCAACATGAGCGCGTGGAGGAAGACCACATACTTGTCATAGCATAGGGGAAACCACTGACATGACGAGAGATCTGGCTGTGTGTTCTCGACTATCACGTTGCCGGGGGGAACCACCAGTCAATGTCATACCATAGGGGAAACCTTCGGGTCGTAGAATGCATTAGTAGCTCTGTGTGCCTTTCCCGCATCGTTGGCGACGACGTCAAGGTCCTCAGCTGGTGGTCGTGCCGCCATGATGGTGGTAGGGAGTGCTTGGTGTGTGAGGAGAGTGTGCTTGTCGTAGCTGGCTGGAATTGAGGAGACGCTAGCTAGACTGGTCATGGCGATTCTTGGACATGGCTGGAACGGCGGTGGTGATGACGCCCAGGCATGTTGTGCTGTTACCGGACGAGGAGTACAAGTGGACGTTCTCTCTTGACGACGACACCATGGAGATGAAGCGGTTGCGTAAGAGGAATTGTTGGCACGCCCATCGGGTGTTCCCGTGTGAGCTGTCGTGGCCGCCGACCATTAAGGTGTGCATGTAACACCGTATATTAGGGTGTGTTACTGTGTTAGGTTCCATGCATCACATGATGTATGCATGAATAATTCTGGATGGGATGGTTCAACTAATTTTCTTGTATCATATGGTTCACTCTAGTTAACAGAATAATGTATTAAGTGGGATGATCTTATCCTCGATAAGTTGGTACAATTCACCCAACCAGACAAACAAATCATTATTATTTTGAACCATTTCATAGGTGAATCAAATGATGCAACCAACCAAACACATCCTAAAGCTGGTACGGGACATCGCACTAGTGCGAGTAGCAAAACTTGTATTAGGTCCTATTTGGATTCATCTCAACTGGGGTTGTTTAGTTCCGCAAATTTGCACGAATGAATAACACATTGGGGTGTAAAGTGAAAAAGTGTGCATTAGGGCACATGTTGTGAGAGATGTGACTCGATATGATGGGTGATTAGTTCGATGTGATGGATTTACAGTGCAAATTTAGTTGCCAAACTTAGCTGTAAACTTAATTTATCACACTAAAGTAGTAGTAAAATTTTAATGTGTTTGGATCCAACAACTAAATAAGGTATATATCCAGTCTACCCTTCTCTTCTACGTTCTACCAATATTATGTGGCAGTGGATAGTTTTGGAGAACTCTTACATATTTTGGTCTTTTACCGTCGATGGACTCAGCCAGGCCCGAGTGGTTTGGAGCGCCGCCGCGCCCGTGGTTCGTCACGAGCTCGCCGAGCACGCGGGGGCTACGCAAGGAGGAGGATAGACATCCATGCTGCCATTGGGATCCGTGGCGGCCAGTCGCAGTCACGACCGTACATGGAGACAGTGACCGCCAACCAAGTCGACGAACGACGAGTACCTTTGACTCTTTGAGCATGGTTTAATCCCGACGAGCAAACTTGATCCAATTATTCTGCCGTCTACTCCATTTATTCCAAATTATTATTTTTGAACAAACAAGTATGAGACGGTGACTATTTCATTGATAAAGCAGAGAATCATTCGTTCGAAATTATAGATCATGCGACCTCAAATTTAACAATTTGTCTTATTCAAAAATTTGTACAATAGTCAAATTTAAGTCAATCTTGAAGAACTTTTATTAATAAAGCAAACCACAAAAAATAATATTTTACACAATTTTTTGAATAAGACGAGTGATCAAATTAATTTGAGGGAAAAAATCAAACTTGGAACTGAGAGAGTAGCGTACGTTTAGCTAGCTTTCTTCATCCACGGCGGGAAGAAGGAAAAAAAGAGCACTCCTGTCCGTGTAACGTAGAGGTCTTTAATTTGAGTAATGAATACATGAATCATCTTTTCATTTTCACTTACCTTTTTTTATTTCTACGATGCAATGAGTTGATCCCTCGCCACATCACACCAAACAATATAATAGATAGTGTAACCACGAGGAATAGGGTCATCCCACAAATTTCAAATGATCAACTCATGATGGAACACATCCTCTAGAATGAAGTGATTCCTCATTCCAAACCGAGTCCAGTAATTTTGATTGTGAAAATCAGAACCTATGAGCAATAGTTGGTGAAATGAAATTTTTGGGTCCTCTTATAAGGTCTATTAGGAGTATTGAATGCAGACTAGTTACAAAAATAATTACACGAATGAATCGAAAATTGAGAGACGAATCAATTAAGTCTAATTAATTCATCATTAGAAATTAGTTACTGTAGTATGACGTTGTTTAATCATGACATAATTAGGCCCGTTAGATTCGTTTCGAAAAGTAAGGTAGTGGTAGGGGCTGTGGAATGAGTTTTCTCATTAATCCACGTTTAATACTCCTAATTAGTGTCTGGAGATTGATGCGACGGGTAGTTGGTGAAATTTTTAGAACTAAACGGGGCGAATGAGCCGAAACCATTTCCCAGTTCCTTCTACACCACTAGCTTTGATTTACTTCCGTGTTCGAAATTTTGTTTTGCCACATGCACACGACGACATGCTTGCACATCGGCAAAGCTGGGCTGAAGAAAATCAAGCTGCAGATATTTATTATTATATATATTCGGGACGTTATATTTGTTTTTTTAAGCGTGGGCGCCTCTATAGTAATGCGACGGGCCCGTGGGCTGTTAGGCGATAGGCCCATGCCAGCCAAACGGTAAGTAGGCCCGCAATCCCACTTTGGTCAGCCCATCAGTGATCAAGCACTGACGGAAACTCCGTACTCCCTCCGATTTGGTAAATGAGGTCGTTTTGAACGAGATTCGAGTCAAACATTAAGAATATAAATCATGAATAACTTTTAAGTCGTTGTGTTTGAAAATGTGAAAACTACATAAATAGATTTGTCTTGCAAAATACTTTCATAAAAAATATACATATGTTAGTTTTTAATAAATATTTTTATAAAATTAAGAAGTCAAAGTTGTAATTTGAAGACCGTGTCACTATCATAAATGACTTCATTTACCAAACCAGAGGGAGTACACATAATCCATCTGACCTGAGAAGGCGCTTTCTTGGTTGCTGGTTGGCAGGTTTCATACTTTCATGTCCTCAAGTTGGTAAGTTATGGTCGTCGTTGATTTTGTAATGGACGCAAGCAAGCTGTTTAATTTTTACTACTTTCACTGTGTAACTTGTTAACTTAAACCGGTTTACTCATTTCAACTCTGGGTGATGAAAGCCAGACGTAACATAGCAGGGCATGGCCAGTGTGGTGTTGGTGGAGCTCAAGCTTGAAGTGGACTCCGAAACAACAACCCCCTTTCTCCTCTTCGAAGGGGCTTGGGATCACGAAGGCAACCCTGAAGCCGGACCTCCGAACCTCCCTAACACTATTCAACTACTACTATTGCTACCGCTACTACTACTGCTACCCCTATGTCATCCGCACACACGTGTCCATGCATGCAAACTCGTACGTTATAGCTTTTCCGTATTTATTTACAAATTGGATCTTGTTAGATCAGGTATAGAAATATAGAATGCTTGCATATGGTTTTTAGATCAAAAGTTGGAATAGAAAAGCAAGCTGCAGTTAATCCCTTGAATGGTAGAATATAAAGTATAATGCTGACTTATTCCAATTAATGTTCACTCGTCATTAATTTGGGCTCATACTCTTGTACACGTTTCCACTTTGACAAAAAAAATATTCTTCACTGACAGACAAAGCAAAGGCCGGTTGCTATGCTTATACTTTTATGAAAGCCCAGTTTGCTTCTTCAGTTCACTAGACATATATTCCCAACTGCCAGTCGAAGCAAAGCCAACGCTAACCAGCACCTGCCCCCACACGGCCGGCCTCCATATAAGGCAT
Source organism: Cenchrus purpureus (assembly GCA_022644695.1). Lineage (NCBI taxonomy): Eukaryota > Viridiplantae > Streptophyta > Magnoliopsida > Poales > Poaceae > Cenchrus > Cenchrus purpureus. Next base: position 96,260,386 of record CP053457.1, on the reverse strand, counting down.
GCACATCACGCATGCATAGCCACAGGGAGCAGTGCACACTGTCAACCTTGTAGCTAGCTATAGCACTAGCAGCAGTGATGTCGATGCTGAGCTCCTGCACCCTGACGAGCCTGCTGGCGCCGACTGCGGCGCCGAGGAAGAAGTTCTCTCCCGCCGCGCTGGAGCTCCGCACCAAACAGCCGGCGGCGGCGTCGTCGTCATCGTCGGCCCTGCTGGCTCTCCCTAGGGCTGCCCCACGGGTGTCCACCAGGGCTCTTCGCTTGGTGTGCCATGCGTACGACATCCTACCCACTGGTAAGCTTTTTCGATAGATTCAGATGAGTTAGTTCTTGCTATACGTCTAGATATCTATTTCTATTCTATTTGCTGGTAGCAAAACCTATGGAGTAGTAGATTAAATGAAGTGTATTTCCTTATTTTGAAATTTTTGGAAAGTGCTGCTGAACCCATCAGTCGGCGATCACGGCAACTGGAAGATCAACGAAGACAAGCACCACATCACCCTCGAGTTCGACGTGGGAGAAGGGACGAAGGAGGATAGCCTGTCGGTTAGAGCGGAAAAGGACCACCAGACGCTCTGGCTGGTCATCAGCTACACGGGCGACAAAAGCGATAAGAGCCCGGCGAGCTCGCTGAATAACGTCCGCCTGCAGATGCCTCCAAGCTACGAGGAGAAAAATGTGATGAGGGCGGAGATCCTCCCTGACGGCTGGCTGCAGATTGTCATCGCCAAGCCTAAGCAAATGACCGGCCCCAACATAGTCACCAAACCAAGGACAATATTCCAAGCAAACACGGATGGAAAAACAACAGAGACGACGCAGGAGTAAGCGCCGCTATAAACAGATAAAGATGGCCTTTCTCAGCTTCTATTCTGTGGCAAACTCCTAGTGTACGTACAAGCAGTCTGCACGTGTAGCTTGTATGGTCATGACAGTTAAGCAATAAACAAGTAATCTTGTACTCTGATGTTTCCATCATACATCTCCTAATTAAATACTGTGCCAATAGCATCATTGTGATTCAATTGATCTACAAAAATTGGAACGGAGGTAGAATCCTGTGAAACGTGGATAATAAAAATTATGAATCTAGAAATGGAAAACTATCTATAATTTGGAACGGAGGTAGAATGCTGTGAAACGTGGATACTCACCAACGAGTAATGGGTAAGTTGTCACGAAGGCTATATATATATATATATATATATGGATTTCCTTATATATCCCATCTAGCTATCTAAAAAACAAGGCACTCTACATTCAAAATTTATCCCGCAAAGCAAGACATTTTAGCATTTGCATGCACAGATCCGGTTCAAACAACCCATACGTCAAATTAAAGCCCATGCATGAATCCAACATGCACACAATGCAAACACAGATCAAATAAAAAATGTGCCATAAAAATTGGATTCAAAACAACCACTATAAGAAACCCTGCTAGCTATTCATGACGGTTCATTTTCGTCACTAACCATTGGAAAACCGTCATAATGCGATATTTGTGATGTTTCCAAATAACGTCATGTATTGAGCGTCACGGATTAACCTACGTGACGTTCCTAAAATTTCGTCATAGGCTGACACAATTTGTGACTTCTAAACCATCATAAACTAGCTTTGGACCCTCGCAGCCCAACCCAGGCCCAATGTTAGTGACGAAAATAACTGTCAAGGAGTGAATGGCCACGTCACCAATAGGCTGACATGGATGCTAACCTAGCTGCCTGTGTGGATGCTGATGTGGCAGTCTAGTTGCAAGCCCATTTTGACATGGGCCTAGCCCATTCTATAACTTTTTTTTTGCACAACCAAATATTCAAAGACATCATCACATTTGTGATTTGGACCATTCTATTTTGGTCTTAATATATTCTTGATAAATGCTTTTAATAGCCCATCATTTCAGGGACCAAAACAAAATGGCCAAATTCCATACCGACCATAATTCCAAAAACTAGAATACAATATAATAAAGTCACACAATTCAATAATAATTATTAAATTAATAAATCTCCAGTACCTTCACACCACCTCCTCCATGGCAAACGAATTTTTTTTTGCCAACAGAGCATAATCAACTAAAATTGATCTACACTGAATTCACAGGGGGCATTTGCATACAAGATAAAAAGGAAGAACAAATTCTACTGTGGCCTACCATGGTGCCAATGAGACAGATCCTGGACCCGCAAACAAATCAAGGGCACTAATGAATGACATCCAGAAAAGGCAAACTCTGTAGAGTAAAATCTCACGTATAATAGAGTGTGTGTGACCCAACCCAAAGGATAAATGCATGCACTAGAATCTCGCATATAATAGAGTGTGTGTATCCCAACCCAAAGGATAAATGCATGCACGAGTTGCTTACACCTAAAGGAAAATAAAAGCTTTGTTCAAATGATTCTCTATTCATCATAATGACCTGTCTTATGTTGAATATATGATAACATGCTCGATCTCGTATGGACCTCAAATTTGGACACGATCTTATGTTGAGCATACCATTAGAAAATATAAGGTTACATTAGCAATTGTTATGCAAAAAAATATTTTTTCTGTTCTCTATTTAGTTGGAGGAAAACATGTCATGTGAAAAACATCAAGAAAAATTTTATTATCCTTGGGGAAAAAAATGATTGGCTCACGTCGTCCGAGAGCGGTCGACCGGAGGGCTATGAGGCTAGGAGGAAATGGGAGGGAGGAAAATTTTTCCTCCTCCTATCTCTATGAAGTGGGCCTAGGAGGAAAAATTTTCCTCCACTTTCCTCCACAAATGTGGGGATTAGGAGATGACATTAATTGCAGTTTTGTGGTTCTAATTTTTTAACAAGGGTATAATGGTCACTTCATAAATGTGAAAATAATGTTTTTAGTAATACAGTTGAGATGTATAATTCGTTTACTAAAGTTTTTTCTCTTTTTAGATGGTTAGGGTTTGTAGCGCTTGATTCGCGCCCGTGAGAGGCGAGTCTTCGCCGCCGTGGCCGGAGAGCTGGGGATGGCGATCCGCAGCTCGGCCAGCCTCCACCTAAGTGGAGCACAAGCGACCTCTCCCTCCCTTCTTCCCTTCTTCCTCCTCGCGCACAATGAGCTGGAGATTGGCAGGGGTGTCAAGGCCGAGGACCCGGCGGCTCCATTCCCGCCACCACTGCAGATCTGTGCCGTTTCCTTCCTCCAAGCAAAGAAAGTCCCCGGTGACCGCCTTGCTCCCATCCCAAGACACCCTGCTCGAGCGGCTCTATGCCGCATGATCCAGAGGTTAGCACTATCGCCCTCCTCACAACCAACTCCCTCGAATTGCAACTTGATAATGTCTCATGAATGCTTTGATAGAAGATGCATAGTTGCTTTAGATGTTTTCAAGAGCGGATGGTTGTTTAGTACAGTTTACAATTAGCATTGCATGATGAAAAGCTGTTCAATCTTTGCTCCCATTTTCACATAACTTGTAAGCTCAACTTGCATGGCACATTGAAATTTCAGGGGCTCAGGATGGCTTCACCGATGGCTTGACTGTATTATCCTTCTCATGGAGTGGTGGAAAAATTTGTCATATTAGAGCTACTGAAACTTCAACTCCCGCAAGGGCTTTGTTTCATGAAAAGTGCTGGATGGTTAGATGATTAGAAGGTCCCTTCAGCTGCCAAGCAGCAATTATCCCCAACATTGAAGCTGCAGAGACATAAGGAGGTGTACAGACCCGGTGATTCAGTCATTGTGACTTCATTGTGACTGTAGAAAACCATAACTGGATGGCAAATACTGTCTATTATGCTACATAGATCATGTAAAGGAATGACATGGTTAATGAATTTTGTGTCTGTTCTTGTTCTAGTTAACTGAATTACTCTGCAAAATAATACATATCATTTGAATAGTAATTGCATTCAGTTGGACTGGCATTGAAGTATATTGATGCCATGAATTATGCTGATTGAATGTGAAGTGATCCCTGGGTCATGAATTCAGTTTTTGCAGCTGAATGAACACTGCAAATTATGTGATAGATTGCGATGAAGTGAGGTACCATGTGATGAGCTTTTGTTAGGTGATGTTGGTAGATCTGCGTTCTTGCGTTTATCTCTGATGATCGATCTCACCTGTGACGTTGTGGAAACATAATTGTTTGTAGCTGGTGCTGAAATGGTAGTGTTTATACATTAGTAAAGAAACCTATATTTGTGGCTTTGAGGAGTGGTACAGGGAAAGGCATCAGATCGACGCTGATCTATCTAGTAACAAACAGACAGAATGATATCCTTTTGAGATTCATCAGGCACCAATTGCCTGACACAACTATTTGTACAATCTCAACGACAAATATCATCTAATTTCGTGTACATGCATGTTTTTAGCTTCGTCCGAGTGCTTTTAGCACTCGGACGAGTGCTTTTATTGAGTACAATGATCCATCCAATGCTTCGAAACTGGTCCGACTGGTTAATGACCCGATCCTTATTAAATTTTATCTTGGTTCAGAGTTGAGCACTCGATACAAGCACTCCATGAAAAAGCCAAACAAAATAGGCACAATGAAGGCAGGAACAATGAAAAATGTACAAACGATTTATTTCGCCAGAAAATGTTCCATGTGACAGATATTATCATCCATACAAGAAACTCAACAGCCAAGGCATGTATACATGTAAAAATTTTCATATGTACAAGCTGAACCAAATATCGTAGGCATTTCACATCAAAAGATCAAAACTGTAAAATGTCAGACACAGACAATTCCATTCACCAGCTGAAACCACAAGTATTTAACATACTGAACATCAGTATTGGATTCAGAAGTAGTTCACCTAACTACTGGAATTTCATCCCTATTTACAGACACACTCAACACAAAAGCACTACTTGTTGTTTGTTGCCTTCTCGACTGCAGCAACAACCACAAGCATCGACCATCTCGACATTACAAAAGCACCGCTTAGCATATAAGAGTACAGGTTTCACCACGAGTTCACACACACTGGGGTTGCCAGCTTACAGATTCTAGCACATACCAGAGAGAAAACCAGGGCTGATACCAGCCAAAGCTTACAAAAATAGGAAAGCCTAAAACGGATCATACAAACAGCACAAGCTAAATCCCCTACACTCCTTTCAGAAGATGTCCTCGACCGGTGGTTTTTCCTTCGGACTCTCCTGAAATTGCATCAGCCATTCTGTGACTCGCGCCACCCCGGCGTCCAACTTGCTTTGCTCTTCTGCTCTTAGCTGCATGCAAAAAAGCATTTTATATATTACATCAGATGGAGAATGAGGACACAACCCCTCAATAACAAATTTATTTCTTGTATTCCATAGAACCCACAAAACCACCCCAAAATGAAGAGTTTCAATTTGTAATTAGAGGAGCCTAGGGGGATCCACCCCTCCAGGCACTCCTGTAAGTTTAGCGAATACTAGTGCAATCATGCCTCTCATATCACTTGAAGAAACAGTATGACCCAAATATAGGAACATGACACAATAATTGGGAAATAAAAGACGGAACACCATATAGCAATCTTCGTAAGTTGAATGAGACAACTAATTAGTTCCAGTGCTCATAAAATTAATTAGACACAATATTTGCAGTGAGTTGTGCACAGACCAGTGCTTGTTGACGGTGCAAAACCGTGCTTAAGTTCACCGCAAGCGTACGGGTGACTTGGTGTCTTTTTCACTAAGGAGGGTCCTCCCTAGATTTGTCAATCCAAGGATCGGAAGCAAACTCCTAAGGCTATCCATCTAATCTAATGATCTAACGTATCATGAAGCGTTGATTGCATAAAGGTAACATACAAACACGAAGGGATGTATGGATCTCATCCACCTAGCCATAAAGGTAAACACCAAAGGGTAACCCTAGCCTACCGTCTTCTTGTTGCCGTTCCGGCCAAGGTGACAAACCAATCTAAACCTATACTATGATAAGGAGTACACTCGATATGGAGTAACCCGATATGGAGTGGTCCGATACACACGCTCGCCGCTTTCTCCTCCACCGTACTGTCACTACGCAAGGATATTCATCACCGAACGACAACCTCTTGTACTACTTCAATGTATCCGCAAGACATAGATTAGATCTATTCCTACTAAGGTCATATGCTAGCTACACACATGAATGAGAGAAGGCATGCATCAAAGTAGATCAAAAGTAAAGACAAGATTAGATTGATATCACCGTCAAAAGTACATTTGCCTTGATGAATCCAAGGCATGGCTCCGGAACTCCACCATGGCTTCACCACGCAGGGCCAACCATGGTGGCTAGGGTCTAGCCTAAGCCATCTCCTAGGCAACTCGAGGACTTGCGGCGGCCGTCGGCTTCCTCCCGGTGCTTCTCCTTTGTGTCGGCGGCTCTCTGATGAATGGATCGATGTGGCGGCCGACGGAGGCAGAGCCAATTTATTGAGGAGCATCAAGGTCAAAGGGCGTCGCGAACCGGCACGAAAACAGGCTGGGCCGGCCAGCCTGGGCCGACCGGCCTGGGCCTGTTTCGGCCCGGTTCGACCCCGGTTCGCTCCTCGACGCTTCTTGGTCAATTGTTGACTTGCTCCCTTATGCATGTGGGCCTTTGACGTCGTCTTCTCCACGGTTTAGATAGAGCTTCTTGTCGTGCAAGCTTCAGCATCTTCTCGCTCGGATCCCCAGTTTTACTTCATGCTTGGTCCCCTCGGCCATTTGGAGTCATGTTCATGATGTGTCTTGACTTGTGCCGGGCTTCATGATCTTCTCTTGAAGTGCTTGATGAACTTATCCCGAAAGTCTCCCTTTAAGCGCTAGTTTCCTACGTAAACAACAAACTCCAAAATCGACATGCGAGAGTGAACTTGATACCTCCGGGGGTTTAGTACCATTAGTTAGAATATCAAATACATGCAAATGTTGACGGTAAACTCATAGCTAGGTGTACTAAAATCGGCCGTCAACAATGCTCTACAAAACAACTATGAAGTGCCGGAACACTAATCCGGAACCCTAACCTAGCCGGAGATGATAGTGGGACGCGGATTAGAGAGGGAAAGTGGTGGAGAAAAATCGTACTCACATTGTGCTCCGGCGACAAGGACGAGGATGCGGTGGCGCCGGCCATGGTCTTCTTGGCCACGACGGAGGAGCGATATCTCCCGCCGATGGTGGCTCTGGGCCGAAGCGAGAGGATCTCCCGCGCTGGCCTCGGCGCGGCGGCGGGATTTCCGGCCCACGGCCTCAGGCGCCACCTCGACGGATCCCCGGGTGAACTTCACGGGATGCGTCCGCTTTTGTCGTGAGCGTCTTGGCCAGCCATGGTTCTTCCCAACCTTGCCCATCTTCGAGATGGAGGCGGAAGCGGCGGCGGTGAAACCCTAACTGGCAGTGGCGAAACCCTAACTGGAACGGGGAGGAGAAGAGGGGAACTCGGCTGGAACTTGTGGGCACGGATGGGACGAGAGGAGCCGAGGAGGTCCCACCTATCTTTGAGAGTACCAAAGTACGTTTCCGTGTCAAGAAGACGTAAATCAATTGACGGCCCCACATGCCGTGTGATCAATTCAAAATCATTCCATGAATTTTTAAACCTTGTACATAGATTAACATTTGAAAAAAAGGAACCAAAATTGGTGCAGTTCCTCATGAATATAACATATCTGTATACCTAAATTCGCATTCAAATCAAAACTATTTTGGGAGATACAAAAATAATAAATTTAAAATGCTTTTTTGAATTAATTTGACTATTTTTATTTCAAAAAATATAATGAATTTTGAACTCAAAATTGTTGTGTAGAGGTTTCAAACCATCCCTAACATGCTTATATTTTTAGATATTTTTTATTTTGAGAAAAAAAATGTATTCTAAAGGGACACCGAGCTACATGTGATATGAAACTTGAACACAAGCATGCAATGAGATGAATCAAATCAAATGTAAACATTTGCAAATTAGTTACAAAAAATTGTGCTTGTGTCTATGAACAAGGTAAGTCATTACAAAAAAAAATTAGGACAAATTTCGTTTCGATTATGACTTTTAGAAAAATTTGAGAAAATAAAAAAGTCACCACTAAATGGTTTTCATTATTAATGTATAATGTAACTTTGAAAGCTAAATGGAATGCGTTTAGTTGGTAGAGAGTGCTTTTAAAAGTTTGTAGGAAAAAAAATCAACTCATTTGGAGTTCGGAAGACGAAGAAAAACAAGTTTGAAATTTTAAATACGAATCAAAAACAAAAAGAGTGGAATTACATGAACTCAGCGAAGAACATAACGTTAGGATGGGCGCCGACACGTGGGCCCCACATGTCGGAGACTGATGCGGCGCGCTCCCGCCTCCCGATTGGGCCCACTGTTAGTTTGGGTCGAAATTGTTCATGAAATCAGCCCAATGCGGCCCGAATGATAAGAAACCTTCCTGGCGCGGGAGATAGTACCACAGATAGTACCACCTCGCCTTCCTAGGTGGATGCTACCTAACTTATATAGAAAGGCTTGCGCACTGGATTGAAATTACCAACACATTTCCTTTAGTAGTCAAGTGATTCTGTTTTCCTCGTTAGGTTGATCCCAAACATGTGGCACCTGAACCTATTGCCCCTTTTTTATGTTTGTCATCCTTTTTTGTTATTTGTTGTCATTTCATTTTTTGTTCGCCAGAAAATGTTTCATGTGACAGATATTATCATCGATACAAGAAACTCAATAGCAAGGCTTGTATACATGTAAAAATTCTCAAGTTGCACCATCTGAAAGGTACCATATCAGAAAACATATGGTTACACCAAAATTTCTTGTATGGAGTTTAGTCCCACATCGTTTGTCTAACTTGTGCAATGCTTTGTCCGAGTGCTTTTACACCCGAGTGCTTTTAGCTTCGTCCGAGTGCTTTTATTGAGTACCATGATCCATCCGAATGCTTCAGAACTGGTCTGACCGGGTTAATGACCCAGTCCTTGTTTAATTTTATCTTGGTTCAGTTAGAGTTGAACACTCGGTACAGCAAACACTCTATGAAAAAAGCTAGAAATAATTTATAAATTGTCATGCTTCAATCTCACAAGACCAAGGAAATTTATGACAGATAACTCAACAGCCAAGGCATCTAGAGGAACTACTACTGCTACATGTAGAGGAAGGGACAGCATCCAGAGGCCAACGCGCAGCGTCAGCAGCAACGCCGAGATAGGCTGACGACATTGAAGAAGACTTCCCTACTGACTGCAACGGGTTGGTAGGTGAGAGCTCCATGCATCAGTCGACAACCTGCAAACCAAGTATCATGATACTGAAGATGAACATCGTTTGAGCAAAGGAAACAAACAAGCCACAAAGTGGTACAGAAGTAATTCAATGTGAGACACTAACTTACCATTGCTTCTAAATGTGGGCAGGCCTGGCTTCAACCATCCTTCTGAGATCAGCGATAGTCTTTTGAGATCGTGATAGTCCGGGACATTTTGTAAATCTGCCTTGCGTGGTAGATTTGTTCATTTTCATAGCACAAGCTTCTTTGTAGCCCGGCCTTCCTTTTAAGCATCTGCAATTTCCGTGATCGAGAAGAGGAAACTTAACGTGAAAACCTAATGCCTATGCAACAAATTAGATGCAGTAATGTGGCATGTGGATTGTGTAGTACAAAAGTCAATGTTGCTTTGCGAATATTACCTCATAACCGAGACATCGTCGTCGGAACTCGAATCCGAGATTACAACCCATGACGCATCTGCGTACCTCTGCGCACTCAGAGCAGCACATCGCGTTCGGGTTTCGAGGCCACCGATTGGAGATTTGCATGGAGAGAGATATATTGATTAGGGCATAAGTAATCGGCATCGGCTTATGCACCGGCGCATGAGGCGTAGCCCCTGAAAGATTGTGCTCGTTGTTTGCGGGCATCCGCCATATCGATCTGGGCATGAGAGATGGGAGGTGCGTGGGGTTTGGGGATGCGGAGAGATGGGGTGCGTGAGGAAGGGCGCAAACGACGTGGCTTCCCACCTTATATCGTGGTAGGGCGGCACGGGCTCAACAAAATAGGAAGGATCCTAAAATTACGATATAGGGCGCCCGATTCCATGTAAGTTGCTTCTGCTCCTATAATAATTGTGGAGAAGGCGGGGGCGGAGGGCCAAGGAGCGTGGTCGGTGCCACTGTAATCGTGGCTGAAAACTTTGTGGCAGTGAAGGATAACGATAATCACGGGCACGGTTTCACTCCCAAGAGAGGGCCCTACTGGACCGGTACTGCGGTTTTGGCTCCCGCGAGCGCTCGGTGGAGGAGAATATAATAATACGGTGCTGACAGGTGGGCTCCATAGGTCTTATTCATTTTTAAAAAGAATTTCTATTTAAATATAATATATCTATGTCATTACCCAACATACTTACATAGTCCAATGGTAGGACCCATCGACTCTAAACCTCACCCCTGTGTTCGAAACCTAGGGGGGGGTATCTTTTGAACATTGTTTGTATTAATTATTTATTTTTATTTTTTCTCTATGTCCTATAACATTTTTTTTGCATAGACACCTCATTTTGGATCCATGAACATCCTAACCAAGTTTCAGATGATTTGGAGATAGTTGTGGTACACATATATATATGACATCTCTCACATAATCACATTGGTCGTAGTGAGACATGTATGCAGTCGTGAGGATGTGTAGCACCACTTTGTCAGAATCAATTGAAACTTTTGTTTCATGTATATACACCAAAATGGTTTGTCCATGGAAGTTTTAGATTTTTCTACTTAGCTTAGGGAATTTTAAAATTTATGCTTTAGTAAATCAACTAAAATTTACAAAATAAAAAGGAAAAATTCTTCTGCAAAATTGCACATATGCACACATCATCTTAGTTTGTCTCCATTAGCAAACCACATGAAGTTTTGTGATTATGTCAAAGTTACACTACGCATCCATGACAACCATGAACGACTCTCACTGAAGTCACATGAATCTATGTGAGACATGTTCTTGGTTGTGAAGGATTTGGAGATAGTTGTGGTGTCACATTGGTCGTAGTGAGACATGTATGCAGACATGAGGATGTGTACCACCACTTTATCAGAATCAATTGAAACTTTTGTTTCATGTATATACACCAAAATGGTTTGTCCATGGAAGTTTTAGATTTTTCTACTTAGCTTAGGGAATTTTAAAATTTATGCTTTAGTAAATCAACTAAAATTTACAAAATAAAAAGGAAAAATTGTTCGCAAAATTGCACATATGCACACATCATCTTAGTTTGTCTCCATTAGCAAACCACATGAAGTTTTGTGATTATGTCAAAGTTACACTACGTATCCATCACAACCATGAATGACTCTCACTGAAGTCACATGAATCTATGTGAGACATGTTCTTGGTTGTGAAGGATTTGGAGATAGTTGTGGTACACATATATACGGCATCTCTCACATAGTCATATTGGTCGTAGTGAGACATGTATGCAGTCATGAGGATGTGTACCACCACTTTGTCAGAATCAATTGAAACTTTTGTTTCATGTATATACACCAAAATGGTTTGTCCATGGAAGTTTTAGATTTTTCTACTAAGCTTAGGGAATTTTAAAATTTATGCTTTAGTAAATCAACTAAAATTTACAAAATAAAAAGGAAAAATTGTTCTGCAAAATTGCACATATGCACACATCATCTTAGTTTGTCTCCATGAGCAAACCACATGAAGGATGTGTGTGACCACATTCTCAAAATCATCTGACATTTTTATGTCATGATCATACACCAAAATAAGTTATCAAAGAAAGTTTTAGATTTTTGTACCTAGGTTTGGGTGTTTTAAAATTTATGGTAGGAGGTTCGAGGAGCTAGAACAGCTGGTTTTGGAGTCGAGGGAGGTAGGTAGGAATTATTTCAAAGCAAAGCCCAGGACAATGTGATGGGCCGTCGAGTTGGGCCACAAGCCAGTTGTGCGCGACGTGGGATGTGTCAAGGGAGAAAAACCGTGCAATAGTTACAGGCATATCCCTAATTCATGACAATGACCCCCTAATTTTACCATCCCGCCGCATCATTTCATCTAAATAACCACCTCCTCGTCTACTCCACTTCCGCCGCCGCGTCCACCATCACCTCGAGTCATCCGCTTGCGCCAGCGCGTCGGCCACCACCTCGGGACCCTTGCGACCTCGCAGTCGCCAGCGCTGGGAAGATGACAAAGGAGGGGAAGAAGAACAAGGCTCGGTCCGGCCGTGCGAGGAACCAAAGGCGCGACCCATCGTCCGGTAGGTTCACCAGGGCCTCCGCCGCCTCCGGCACCGCTGCCGGCGTTGAAGGGGTTTCCGCCGGGGGAGGCCGCCGCCGGCGTTGAGAACATGGTACCTGATGTCCCACCGGGCTTCGAGATGGTCAATCCCAAGGGCACCGCCGGCGCCGTCAACATTGGTCATGACGTCCCACCGGGCTTCGAGACGGTCACTCTGAAGGGTGCCGTCGGTTCCTCATCCTCGTCGGCCGTCCACAAGGTTCAATCTAAGGCTTTTTCAGTTCATATTGTTCAATTACTCTAACAATAAAATTCAGCATTTCATGTGCCTAAAAAGGAATGATGTGTACTAATTCATGTTCTGTTATGACATGTCAGGATTGCTTCTGTTGCAACTACGCCGACAATGAGCTCAAAATACTGAATAAAGAGTTTATGGACAAGGTGGAGGAACTGGAGGAAAGGAACACCAAGAATAGTATCAAGATCCACATGCTGGAGGAGATGGGTAAGGGGTATGACAAGGCCATTCTTAAACTGAAGAAGGCAGTGAAGGAACTGAAGAAGAATGAGAGCAAGGATGATTGAGAAGGATGCCTTTTGTTATGCTTGGTTGCTTTTCCTTGTAATTATATATGGTCAGTGCAATGTGGCTTGTTGAAACTCGGTAATACTGTAGGTACTAGTGCCCTATGTGGCCACATGACAAGTAACTTTGATGTTCTGTTTATCAAAGTATCGTCCGTGTTCATCAATAAGTTTGCTTGTGTTTGATAAAAATTCGACTTATTTACGTGTGTAATGTGCACACGACATCTTAGTTTGTCTCTATGTACATCCTAGTAAATTTACAAAAGATTTGGAGATAGTTGTCGTACACATATCACATGTGGCGACATATCTGACATAGTCACGTTGGTCATAGTGGGATATGTATGCAGTTGTGAGGGTGTGTACCACCACTTTGTCAGAATCAATTGAATATTTTATCGTGACTACAAACCAAAATGGTGTGTCCATGCAAGTTTTACATTTTTTACTTATCTTCATGTAGGATGTCTGAGGAGAGATAACAGATGATTTTGGAGTCGAGGACGAAACAAGTCTCGCGCACCATTCTGTGGAGGTAAATAGGACTTCCTTCGAAGAAAAAGCCCATTTGGGCGCGACGTGGGAGGTGTGTCGAGGGAGAAACCGTGCGCGGGATTTGGCGGCGTATCTTACGTCGCATGACCTGTAATTATAGGATCTAAATTTCTCTTTCCTTACTCTGAGCCGCTGGTGTTCGTCATTTCTCTCTCCGTTGCTCGCGATCCGGTACATGGCCGTGAACCATGGACACATCGAGGCTGGAGAGCGGACGCGCCACGCCGATCAACAATAATGGGAGAGGTACGTTGGATTGGTGTTAGTGGTTTTAGTTGGTAGGATCCGGCGAACGGCGGCGGCGACGAGTTGGCGGCCTCATCGGCAAATCCGCGCAGCCAGCTACGTACGAGCACGGCGAGGCGGAGAGCAGCACAGCCATCACGTGGAGGTCGTCTGCTTGTGTGGGGGGGTTTAGGTGCAGCAAACAGGTTTAGGCTCCGTAATGGGTTTTCAATGGGTTGAATCTGAGGTTTATGCTAGGAAAGCATGATTGCATTTGTGGGGATCGGGTTGTACATGATGAAGTTTGGAGCGGGGTGGTGGGTACTATTTTCTTTGCATGGTACAATAAAATGGTGTGATTTTGGGTTCTCCCGTGATGCCAAATTGAAGATTTCTCGTTTGCAACATTTATGCAGGTGCGAATGGTAGCAAGTCTCGCACTAACAACGACCACGATGGGTCCATCAGCACGGTATGAAGTTTTATTTTCCTTTACGTTGCCTCTTTTTTTTATACCAACTTAGCATCGCCATCTGGTTGCTGCAGCACGGTAAGATGCATTTGACGCACTCTCCTACGAGATTCTATAAAGCCGTGGTAAATTTCAAGGATTCTAAACTGCACGTAGACGCTATTTAGTCTATTGGCTTTGGTGGACTGCTTCAAATGCCTAATGTCGCTTTGAGGAAACAAATGATACATACCATTATAGATGCATACGACACCAACGACCAAGGTTTCATGATATTAGGTCAAGTGGTTAGGGTTGCTTTGGATGATGTGCACCATATAATGGGACTCGAGACTGGAGGCAATGATGTAACGCAACATATAAACAGAAAATCGAAGAGTGAAAATGAAACTGTGGGTAGTGAACTTTTCAAAAGGTTTGCAAGCAGTGATAACCACAAGCTCGAGCTAGCAGGGCTGGAAAACATGCTTCACAAAGATCGACCTACGGACGAAGACTTTCTGAGAGCCTTCGTCTTGTTCACGATTGGTGTCATCATAGCATCACCACAGGGACCTCCATCAGTTCGAGCTATATAGAAGTTGTTAGAGATGTACGACAAATTCGACATTTCAACTGGGGCCAATTTACTCTGAATTATCTATTGGAAGTAATCGCTACTTTCAAGAATGGGGGAAGAACCCTGAAGGGTAATTTGGTTCTTCTACAGGTGAGTTCTTTACTGTACATCAAACCCTTTAAACCCATTTGCTCACTCCTGAGGTCTGACACGGTCCAGGGAAGGACACCAAGACCGGGAGGCTACGGAGGTCGAGGAGAGGCGGCCAAAGGGCAGAGTGGTGATGCGGTGAGGCGGCGGCAAGAAGACCGCGGCGGGACGGGCCCAAGGTCACCAAGAGGCCGGAGGTGCGACGGGCGCCACCCGGCTCACTGCAGCTGAGGCCGGTGAAATAGCGTAAGCTGGTGATCCCGGACGACTCAGAGGAGGAGGCGGAGGACCGCCGCACAGATCCGCTGTGGCAGGAGACCGCGGTGCACTCGCCACTCAGGGAGCAGGTGGTGCCCGAGGAGGAGCTGGGTGAGCCTCTTCTTCCTTCCCCTCGACCTTCTTTTCAATGGGGCGATCCGCGCCCGAGTCCCTGAAAATGGCGGCACGCGAGAGCGCGTGAGGGGAGTGGCGCAGCAGAAGCGGCAGCGCCGCTGCGGCTTGTTCCGGCAGAGCACCAAGATCCGCGTCAACGTAACACGCGATCCAGATGCCTTGTTCTTCTTGTGTATATATTGTGTGATGAAATGTTGTGCGTATCTTTTTGCGCAGGGAAGCATCTGACGATCCTATTCCTGAGGGGGATGTGGCCGCGCCATCCATCTCCCCGGCCATGCCTCAGCCGAGTGCTTTGGAGCACTCGAGGACGGCACAGATAGAGGAGATCCATCGGGCGCCGAGGCAGCAGGAGCAATCTCCACCGCGACAGATGCTCATATCCTACATCTATAATGATGTGGCGGAGGAGTTCCTTGACGACGCAGAGAACGACACCACCGAGAGCCAAAAACTGGTGGATGCATTGTCGGAGGCCACTCGTATTGCCAAGGTGAGTACCGAAGCTTGATTTTTGGGTCATTTTTGTTGTGAAAGTGTCTTAGCATGTCGTATGTCGCAGAGCGTGGTTACCCATTCTGCTCGAAAGAGCGATGTGCTGGATAAGATGGCCTCCAGCTATGAGGAGAACAAAACTCTGCTGGCTCGGGTGCGACGTCTGGAGGAGCAGGCAAGCGAGAAGCGGGCAGTGTCCAGCCAGAGCTCAAGCAAGCTGCGCCATGACGCCTGCGGCCCAGCTTGCTTGTCGCGTCACACAAAGAGGCGGAAGTCCTCCGGAAAGGTGAGTACCTGATCAGTCGAGTGTTCTCAACCATCCCGAGTGGTTCCTGTGGTTGACTTGTCATGCATTTTAGCACAAGAGGCGGAGACCGTAGTTCGAAAGGAGGAGCGTGCCAAGGCTCCGAGGAGGCAAAGGCTCGTGGACAAGGCCAAGGCGCCATGCCAAGGTCGAGGAGTACTCCGCCAAGGCTTCCACGGTGAAGAAGATGTTTGCTAGTGAGTGCATCGCCATGGGTCTTTAATTGCCTGATTATATGTACTGCTGACCTGAAAACAGCATATCAGCACAAAATCCTTGCCCAATTTGCAGATCTTGAGGTGCACGTGCGGTCCGAGCGCGCCCAAGCTGATGTGCTTGAGGACGCTATTCGGCCACTGGTCGACGAGCTGGTGCCGGTGGCGGAGCCCTCGGAGCCTCGCTAGTTTGGAGATCCCGGACCGCACCAAGTCGATGTCGGAGCGATCGCAGCAGCTCCGGACCCGGCCGTGAGTACATCTGGATGATCAGCTTCGCGAGCACCACCCATGTGCTGGCCATCTTCAAGTCCCTCCACCCGGCCATGGACCTGAACAGGATAATGGGAGGCTACGCGTGTGGCACCACCAGAACGCGCATCAGCGAACTGCACGAGGAGGTGAAGGATGTGGTGACGGCGTGGTGTCTCCGGATGACGACGACGGCGACGCGATGATGGTGCCCTCACCGGTGCTTTGACCATGTAAAAGTGGTGGAAAAACAATTAGTATTTGTATATACAGTATGCACTTAAGGGCCAGTAGGTTCGAGTACTTTTGTGTTAATCCGCTTTGGAGATGAATTTGTTTCAACTCTTCTTGCTACTTTGCATTTTGCATCTTATGATTAATTGCAGATAGTGCTAAGTTTCTCATGCGCGGTTTCCGCCCGTTGGTAAACATTCCAAAAATGTTCACCGTGTTGCCCTCTCGATTTGTTTCCTAGATTAATCGCACCCTCACCCCCATTATCTCGGTGTAGTTTCTCACACACGTTTCCTGCGCCCCTTTCCCGCACTCCTAACCAAGACGGTTGCCGAATGCACCCCACAACTCGCCGCCTCTGTCTTTTTTTAGGTAGACTCACCGCCTCTGTCTCTCCCACCTATCATTCTCCATTTGGCCCGGCCTTCCTTCTTTTAGCCGAACATTATAAAGGTCGCCGCCAGTAGCCCTAGACCTAGCCTGTGCACCACCCTAGCCGACGCACTTGGAGGTCGACCCCCCGCCACCGCCGCCGCCTCCGCCTCTGATCTCCGCTTTGACGGTGTTGCCGGCCACGAGACCCATTCCACGTCATACATTGCGAGGTGAGCAATCTTCCGTATATAGTTTACATCTGGGATCTAATTCTTTTCAAAGTCTTCAAGTTTGAATCTACAAAAGGAAAAATAGTAATGTTACCTGCGACGTTTAAACAATGCAAATACAATGCTTGGGTTAATTTTTTATCCTGAAAATTTTGTATTCAGTGGGGTTACCAGTGGCCTTTCCAATGATTGATTACCGTGCGTAGTAGAGCAACGTTAGATCACCATACTGCTTGGATCAAGTACATTATTAAATAAGTACATACTTGTTTTCAAGTACAATTTTCTTAATGTTTATTTAGAAAACACGGTCATACTGACTTGTTTTAGATTATGGCACTAGGCACTGGATGTGCGTTGCTAGGCTTGTACTTAGAACGATGGATTTGGATGCCTCTGCACGGTTTTTTGTTGTTGCTTTTTAATTTTATTTTTTCCATATAACTTATTCTATGTTGTAAATTGCTATGTGTCATGGATCAAGTTAAGAGGTCCCTCCAAGAGATCGAGGAGAAGGCAACCATACGCATGAAGGAATTTGACGATGAGTATTCGAAGGTCATGCTTGAACTTACCAGATCTTACATCCAGAAGATGACGGAACAAGAAAAAACTGAGAAAGACATGAGTGATGTGCGTGACCAGTTGGAAAATGAACAAGAGAAAGAGCTTTCTGAAGTAGCCAGAAGAATTGAAAAAGAACATGCTGCCCAGTTGAAGAAAGCGCTACAAGAACACCGTGCTCTCTTTGACGGATTGAAAGAACTTGAACGTGCTATTGCACATAATGTCTTGCAGAAGGCCCGTACAGAAAAAGATGAGATCATACATAAACACGAACAAAGTATTGATACCTTCACCAACCAGGCAATGATACATTTCCAAGAGTTGGAGAATGACATCTCAATGTTGAAGGGTATGATTCAGAACTAGATCCCATTGATTGAACAACAGGAGGTCCCTGGCAATAAGAAAGTCGAGGTACCCACCAGAGTATTTTATTTTATAATATTAATATTATGTATTGTATAGATAGCCACCTGAAACGAACCGAATTCCCGCGGACGGGAATCCGACTCTCTGCACCTCCGTGATAGTCCTAGGAAGAGGCTATCATGTGCAATCCCTGTCTCAAGTGGTACAAATCTATACAACACGAGAATAAAAGAAGAATTACATAATATTATTACAACATCAGAGTACAACTCTTCGACACAAGCTGGGTACAAGTCCAACGGGACTGAATCAAGAATTGTAAAATATCTACGCAGTGGATCTATAGAAGCGAAGTGTCTCCAGCTCCACAGGCAACTCGAGCATAGGACCAGCTCTAGTCTTCACACCTTCGTCGTTGAAGTTGTAGTCGTAGACGGTTACCAAGTCTCGAACGCCAAAGATTCACCCGATAAGCGGTAGGTCATGTCGACTTCCCAACAAAGAGCAAAAGCAGTGGTTGAATCTAATATGCATGGATAAAACCTATATTTGGCTGTAGAAAGCTATGCATGCAGCAGCGCGAAAGCAACAATCAAGGTATGCAGAATAAGCAGCGAGGTCCACACCTCTGGGAGGTCCACACCTCTGAGGTCCACACCTCCGGGGTCCACACCCCTCAACAAGGTAGTACACACCAAAGCACTGAATCACACCCGATCCAGCTCCCAACACTCATCTGCGATGTGGGGCCCACCGCTCCTATCCCCACATCTCAACGGCCTCGTGGCCGGGCTCACTCACTGGGAGAGAAGAAGCACAAGAAAAGAGTCTAGCCAGAATAATAGATCTCAGGACTGTCCATAACCTGTGGACACGGACTATAGCTATAGGCTTAAACACTCTGCAGAGGTTGTACAACTGTATCCGCCCGAATAGAGCCCGGATGGTAGCGAACCACCCGAAACCCTACCATACGGCCGGAGTCCAAGTAAGTGGATAGCACTCTCGAGTCTCGGGCGCAACCAGTAGAGCTCATACGCCACGAGGGGTCCTCGAGTGGAACCCTTCCGCCTCCCGGGGTGAAGTCTTCTAAGGAGGAACGACGCTCCTAGCACACGATCACACCGATCCGCCTACAGGCGGAATGCTATCCACTACGAGTCTCACCCCACACCCCCGCCCATAACAAGGCGGGTGGTTTGTACGGTACGAGTCCAAAGAAACATGGTTAGACTGACGATCGGTCCTTAAGGGCCGAGAGCGAGCACTCCCCATCTCCGTCACGTCTGACACGCCGCTCGGGCGAGGCCGATCGCATCTCCCCGAGGTAGGCGTTCACAAGTAACCAAATGGCTCGCTCCCGCTAGTAACACATCAAGGAAGAACACACCCAGAACTCACGCTAGAACACACCGAGATCTCCCACATCTCAGTCCAAGACCAGAACACCATCCATAATCAAGCAATAAAAGTATGGATAGTAAGTATATGGGACTAGCTAGGGGTCTGTAGCTAGTCCCGAGGTAGGTAAAGCAAGGAATCAGGATATATCAAACATCAAGGCAAGGCTAAACAAATGGCTATGCAATCCATCAAATCAAGTAATCATAAATATAGCACTAGCAACTAATAGCATGCATGGGTTCTACATGGTTGGGAGTGACATGACACCGCGATGAGTCGTCAGAGAGTAGCAGAGGTTGAGCATCCTCTCGGGCAAAGTCGGGGTAGACGCGTCTCCTCAGTCGTCGCAGCTCGAGTCTTCAAACAAGAACACAAGCCTACATGAGATGCGACACGGAAATAAATAACGAGCATTCATCTAATGCAAAAACATCAATAAGAACCAATTTAGAAGATCCAAATAAACTCCATATTAAATACAAGCGACCTTTGGTTTAAATAATGAAAATAGAGCAATTGGTTTCAAAACAAAAGTAGTTTAAGCAACTAGATCTCTAGAGATCAAGGAGAGGTGAGATCAACACTTGCAAGGTTTAGCTCTCGGATGATCAAAGCGATGATAGCGGTGAGGGGACTTAGAAAAGGCATTACCATGCCAAGATATGTGGCAACCGAGAGGAGATGAAAAGATCAACTTGTGACATCGGTATGAGGGGTGTGCTAAGAGCGCCGAGGCGTAATCGGTGTTGCGGCAACGTCCATGGCAAGCAGCTAGGTTGCTGGGGTTGCCGTGCGTGAAGCGAGGCCTCGCTCACGACACGGCCGTCCATCACGGCATCCACGCTTCAAGAACATGGCACGGTACATGCTTCACAACACGTAGCATCGTGAAGAGCTTATGGTTTAAGCATCACATGGCAAAGCAAAGCGGTGAGGTAGGGTAACTTGGGACTTGGTGAAGGATTCTGGCTAGCGCATCGCATCGCACCACATGGCGGCGGCGTGCCACGAATTCTACACCAAGAACAGGGAAAAAGGGGCTCGGTTCACGGGCAAAAGCGAGGGATAGCGGTGAGTCTCGATCTGAAACCAATGCAATTGGTTTCATAGAGCTCCGATAATTAGTTTGATTTTCAAAGGTAAATGCATTTATAAAACATTTATAAAAACATTTATTAAATTAGAAAAGAATTTTATTAAAAACATGCTGACATCAGCATGATGTCAGCGCTGGGCCCAGGTCGTCGGTTAGTGGGGCGTTAATGGGCCCAAAGTGGTAGTGGCCCATTGGGCCGGCCCAGTTCGGCCCAAGGGTCATAAAGTCCCGAAAAGGTCCTCGTACTTAAGCTTGGTCCAGCCTGGTTAGTTTCGGGCTGAGATGGCTTTGAATGGGCCAAAACTCCAAGCAGGGTTTACTTGGAGAAGTTCGGTTTTGCCCCTCGAACTCTCTTGCGGTTCACTCGGCTAGGGATCTGAGATCCTCTGCGGTTCAGTGTGGCTGCGTGCTTGTGGCCCATGGTGTGGCACCACTTAGGGCTCAGGAAAAAGGGATGCACCTAAGGTGCTCGATGGAAATCCCCAAAGGAATTGGGGGGCGGCAAGGCTCACCGGCGGTGAGGTTCGGCTGCGGCAGTGGTAGCAGCGCGTCCTCCTGCAGAGGGGACACCTCGGTGCACTCAAGGTCGCACCTTTTGACCTCTCCGGCGGTCGTGACACGGTGAGGCAGCAGCGGTGCCCGGGGTGAAGCTTCGGTCTCGATGGGGTTTTCTGAGGCAAAGGTGCGGCCTCCGTGTGCAGAGACGCACGGCCATGGGTTTTGTGGGTCGTGGTGGCGAGGTTCCTGCAAGAAGAAGCGGTACGAAGGCCGGGCAATGGCGGGTTCGGCGGTTCTGGCTCGATAGCAACGCACCTCAGTGGTGCACGGCGAGGAGGTGCCAAAGGGCAACAAAGGTTGTGGCTTCAGGTGAAGGAAAGCTTGGGAACCGGAAGGTGCGGTCGAGGCCCAGTACAGGCGGCGAGCTCGAGCTGGGCACTCGGCGGCCGGCCGGCGCTGGCGCTCCCATACATCTCGAGGCGTCCTAGGCGAGGGGCACGACTCCACGATGGCGGCGTGTAGTTGGCTGGCGGTGTGGACTCGCGGGCGCCGCGCCTTGCTCTCCTCCTCTCTCGGTTCGATGGCGAGGTTTAGCTGCTCCACGGTCTTCAACTCCATGGCTCAGCGTTGCACTTCTAGAGGCAGCGTCTCGGCCCCTTGTGATGGGCGTCCTCCACCGCGGCGAATCGCAACGGCTACGGGCTTCACTCCTTGCCGACACCTTGCGTGGCGCCGGTGGGCATTGCGCAGCGGCGGCTGGGCGGTGTGCTCAGTCGTCGTGGCGTTCACTTCAGGACGGTTCCTTCTCCACGGTGACGGCGTCGGCGGTGGCATGGGTGCTGATCGAGGTGGACGGCAGCACCTCCAGCTCAGCGAGGCGATCTAGGTGTCGAGGTCGTAGTGCTCCGGACAATGATGGTGTGACGATGTGTCGCGGCGACAGGCATCCATCAAGCGCACGACGCCGACGCATCTTTCTCTTCTCCTCCTCCTATTTCCTCCCGCCCCCTCGCTTCTCAATGGGCAGGGAGGGCGGCAGTGCCGGGGATGCGAGCGGCTGCAGCCCTCCCTCCCTCCTCCTCACAGCGGCGGCGTGTGGATTTTGGGAGAAATCCCCATGGGCGGCTGCAAGGAGGAGGTGCTGGATGGACTTTATACCCGGCTGCTAGGGTTTGGGCTCCGGAGGGATGACGAGGGAAGCGATTTGGGCGGCGTGGCGTGCGCCCGGCCAGCGGAGCGCCATGGCTCGGCTGGCGGCTGCCTGTGTCGCGGCGGTCATCGGACGGGGAAAAGGGAGCGGTGGCGGACGGTTGGGCCCCACCAGGCGGTGAGAGCAAAGAGGAGGAAGGGCTGGCGGGCTAGTTAGCCGGGCCGACCTGGGCTGCGGTGTGGGAAAGGTGGGCCAGCCTGGTGGAGTTAGCGGGTTGGGCTGATTAGGGTGTTTCTCGTTCAGGACTGATTAGTCAAGGGGCACCCAGCAGACTTCGGTGACACAGGTAAGGCCCAAGTCAGATGTTAGCTCTTTACAAATAGTTTTTAAATAGATTTAGTTCATAGTTTGAATTTGAATTCTATTCAAATTCAAACACCACACAATTGAACTCCAAATAAAATCCAAGAAACTCCAACTCACATTTTATACCATAGTTTGAAAATAATTTTATATTTGGTTTTAATTTATATAGAATTTAAGATGAGTGGCTAGCAATTTGGCATAAAATTTGGTAGCACACATGTTCAAACAACAAGTTTTAAATTTTTGCGAAAATTCACACATGGTAAATCATTCAAATTTCTGGTATGTTACATTCTATCCCCCTCACTAGAATCTCGTCCTCGAGATTAAGCTCATACCAGGTGTGGTGAGGGTCTTCTCTTTAGTATGCCTTCCATTTCTTCTTGAAGTTCGGCTTCCAAAGGTTGATGACTTTGACGACGTGGGTCTCCATTTACGGTGTTTCTATTCCAAGGTTCAACTTGTGCTTAGTCTCGACATATCTTGTTTCCAGGCGAGGGCCTCTGAAGCTAAGTGTCATTGTGTGTCCTTTTCCGTTAGCATCCACACGCACTCTCCATAATAATCCATATATCTCACAGCTATACTCTGGTTCAAGCACGTGAGAAATTCCAACTACGGGCTAGATTTCCCTTAACGCAATCCATCTTATCTAGTCGTGTTACCTAAGCTTGGTCAGCTTAGGATTAATATCTCCGGTGGTAGAATATGGCCTTCTCATGTTATTCCAATCCTCGCGTTCGAGGTTACATTCTTCTTATTAATTTAGCTCATTCCAAAATTATCGCTTATGAACTTGGCCATATCCTCATGACATCCATTCTGTACCATTAATCCAATTTGGCACGATTCTCCCACTTCTTTCCATATGAGGGAGTCGTACTTTCTCTCGGTTTCCCTAGTTGAGCCAATAAATCTTCTTGAAGCCATACCCATCAGGGATATGTTGAAGATATAAAATATTATCTCTTGATCCACAGGTAGATATTCTGGTTTCCCAAAGTATTAGTGTAGTCGCACCTCTTATGGCATGCACTCTCAGCAACTAGCCGATCTTGGGTGAACATAACTTCCTTCCAACTTCCTTCCTCTGAGGATCCAATAATCCTTACCAACTTCGTGTGTCCCTCATGTTGTAATCCATTTGCTGGCTTAGCACCTCCACTACTATCCTCGTTAGGATGTTGGCGATATCTGACATGTCCGATTAACTTCTGGTCATGAACACTATGTATGGCTACTTCCTATTCTTGATAGTCCATGTTAAGAGGGGCCGACTGCAACACCCTCGACTATGAGAGTGATTCTATCCATCCGAATCTCACATTAGTCCTTTTGATTCCAACTTCTTAAGATGGACCTTCTCAACGAAGTCACATCTACTTTACTCATGCACATTTAGCAAACACGGGATACATGGTTGATGTCATCCTTTAGGAATACCATCAAAGCTTAATTAATTCCTCAGAACGTCCGTAGTTATCATAACCTTGAGGAAGGATCGGTCCACTTGGGAAACCTTAGTGTAGTCCATGATCCTTTACCATTCCTTTGACTTACTCCTCATGATGGTATTCTCACCTTTAGGTATCCTGGAAATATTCATAGCTTCATGGCTTTGCCATGCTTATCCAACAATTCCAAATAATAACACCCATTTAGGTGGGCAATATTCCTCACTTATGCTCACCAACTCTTATTACCTATTTCCCAAATGGGGTGGTAGGTTCCACTATGAGGTCGAGCTGAGCACTTGAGTCCAATAGTTGACGGAGAAATTCTCCTTCCCACTGATCCGAAAGGTAGTGTCCCGTAGAGTTTCTTTGTTACTTGTTTATTCCGAAAGTGGGATCGACTGATCTTCGCATCTTACTCCAATTATCGACCTCGTGATTCCTTTAGATACCCTTCAGGTATCCTATTCCAGAAGCACATCTTGTGGTGCTTAGCTGTTTACCATTTACACAGTAGCTCCAAAAGAACTACTTAGGGGTGTAAGAGCGATTAATCCAATAAAAATGACTCTAGGATGACTACTCGTGTAGTGCAAACCTTGTATCCTTTGAGTTGGGTCATCCGAATCAAATCCAAAACTTCAACAATACCTTTCAGGTCGAGGTATTGTCTACCTAGTTGTAATCCCCTATGCATGGATTCGTTACTTCCGAATACATGGTCGGGGGCGCAATTCCATAAATCATGCGTGACTGTCCATCCGTGGAGAGTTCGATGTGCTTATATCCACTCCCTCAATATCTTGGGTTGTCTTCTGATATGTTAGTCGCTCTCATCGATGAATCCATTACCAAGATATGAGGTTACCATGTTCCTTCGAGTCTCCACATGGGTCAATTCGCAGTTAGGTGAAGAACCTTATCGGCAAACTCTGTATTCCATTAGCAAATTCCAAAGTGGGTCATTCATAAGGTACCTCATGGAAGCTAAAGTACTCGAATAAAACTTCCTATATTGATTGTTGTTCCATATGGAGTACTTCATCTTTATCTGATAATTGAGTTCCAACTGAAATTATCCAAAATGCTTCACTAACCTCTTAGGGTACTCAATTGATATTAACCAATATATGCTTCCATAGAGGTACATGCACTTCCGAGTTTTGAAAGTTGCAAATTCTTGAGGTACTCCTTTTCTGGTTTACAAACTCGAGTCTAATGTTCATACGGTATCTCACCCAAAGTCCTGGTCTGATTTGCTGAGGTTGCAAGAAATCCTTCACGTCTTCTGAAGCTTGACCTTGTTAAGTTGGCTTGAGCACGTCGATCTTCATTTCGCAAGCTCAGTCTTGCAGTATGGGAACTAAGGTCTCTAAAGGAGTCATCTAAAGATCTAGCAAGCATAAGCACTCAATACAAAATTTCACCCAAACATGAAGAGGCATAACAACCAAAAGATCAAAAAGATCCAATCACTCAAGTAATGCACCAAACAAGTGTGTACCTCGAGGCTGACTCCTAAGACCCTCGAGGTTACACTAGCATAAGCATACTAGTATATCGTGGGCACTTGAGGGGCTCTTCCTAATGTTAGTGATACAGCACTTGAAAGGATACATTCCATCTGATGTTTCGGTACTCATCTTTTCGAAGCAAGATGGTGGAACTCTTCTTCGTGCTGGCTCTCATGGAGTTATCCTTGTAGAAGGGGGGGTGCCCTCTATCCAATTCAATTCGTGCCCCCATGTTTCTCATCCGTTCACCCTTAGTCCAAACCCACACCCTTGTAAGAAAAAGGGGTTCCATCGCAAGCATTCACATTTCACACTTCTTACCGAGGGAGAAGTCCATAGGGCCAATCCTCAATCTGTTATCCCAAGTATGTGATGCTTGCTTGTAAGCTAGTGTTAACTCGATTGTTCGATCCATTGGTTGCCTCAAATAGCTACAGTCGTTGTAATATCTTAATCCTCTGCAACTCGGCTATCCATATCGCTTCGAGTCTTTGGGTCTTCATCCAACTACTGAGCTACGGGCATCTCAGGAGTCTCCGACTCCTACATCCAAACTTATGTGTGCCAGTTCCATATAGTAGACTGCCAGTTTCCTTATGTTGGCACACTTGGATCCAAAATCTTAACTCCTCATTATCCTCGGAGTGGGCATCCCGTGTCATCCAAGCTTCGTCCTGAGCGAGAGGTGGAAGAGTGCATCTTGTCGTTAGTCTGAATTCCTTGTTGATAGACTAAGTTCCAAAGTAGAGACAATCGCGTTGGCATAAAATTACACTACAGAGTCATAGGGGATATTCCGAGTGAGTCCAGTAGATTCTCTTCCTTTTCCCCTGTACTCAATCTTCATAGTTGTCACTGTCGTAGTTGTCCTTCCCTTGTATCATACGTCGTTCTGTAGAGTTGAAGGGTCTTGAAGCATGTGACATCTGTTGCTCTCCTTAGGTCACCAACCGTGTAGAGGGGTTGTTAGTGAGTCAGTTAGTGAGAAATCAAGGATGTAATAGCAGAACTCAAGGGGTTTATATAAAAGTCAAGGAGTATATACTCAATCAAGGGTGTTTAGGCTGTCCTAAACTATCGGCCATTGCTAGGGCTCGTCCTACGGTCAAGCACGGCTCTGATACCACCTGAAATGAACCGAATTCCCGCGGACGGGAATCCGACTCTCTGCACCTCCATGATAGTCCCAAGAAGAGGCTACCACGTGCAATCCCTGTCTCAAGTGGTACAAATCCATACAACACGAGAATAAAAGAAGAATTACATAATATTATTACAACATCAGAGTACAACTCTTCGACACAAGCTGGGTACAAGTTCAACGGGACTGAATCAAGAAATGTAAAACATCTACGCAGCGGATCTATAGAAGCGAAGAGTCTCCAGCTCCACTGGCAACTCGAGCATAGGACCAGCTCTAGTCTTCACACCTTCGTCATTGAAGTTGTAGTCGTAGACGGTTACCAAGTCTGAAACGCAACATCTACCCGATAAGCGGGTAGGTCATGTCAGCTTCCCAACAAAGAGCAAAAGCGGTGGTTGAATCTAATATGCATGGATAAAACCTATATTTGGCTGTAGAAAGCTATGCATGCAGCAGCGCGAAAGCAACAATCAAGGTATGCAGAATAAGCAACGAGGTCCACACCTCCGGGGTCCACACCCCTCAACAAGGTAGTACACACCAAAGCACTGAATCACACCCGATCCAACTCCCAACACTCATCTGTGATGTGGGGCCCACCTGCTCCTATCCCCACATCTCAACGGCCTCAGGCCGGGCTCACTCACTCGGGGGAGAGAAGAAGCACAAGAAAGGATCTCGGGAGATCTGTCCATAACCTGTGGACACAGACTATAGCTATAGGCTTAAACACTCTGCAGAGGTTGTACAATGTGCCACTGAGATAGAGCCGGGACGGTAGCGAACCGCCCGAAACCCTACCATACGGCTGGAGTCCAAGTAAGTGGATAGCACTCTCCTGCGTCTCGAGTCCGGGCGCAGCCCCTCATCAGAGTTCATCTGCCGTGAGGGGTCCCTCGAGTGTGGAACCCTTCCCCGGCCTCGCCGGGGCGAAGTCTTCTAAGGAGGAACGACATCTCCTAGTACGATCACACCGATCCGCCTACAGGCGGAATGCTATCCACTACGAGTCTCACCCCACACCCCCCATAACAAGGCGGGCGGTTTGTACGGTAAGAGTCCAAAGAAACATGGTTAGACTGACGATCGGTCCTTAAGGGCCGACAGCGAGCACTCCCCATCTCCATCACGTCCGACACGCCGCTCGGGCGAGAGGCCAGATCGCATCTCCCTGAGGTAGGCGTTCACAAGTAACCAAATGGCTCGCTCCCGCCAGTAACACATCAAGGAAGAACACACCCAGAACTCACGCTAGAACACACCGAGATCTCCCACATCTCAGTCCAAGCCCAAAACACCATCCATAATCAAGCAATAAAAGTATGGATAGTAAGTATATGAGACTAGCTAGGGGTCTGTAGCTAGTCCCGAGGTAGGTAAAGCAAGGAATCAGGATATATCAAACATCAAGGCAAGGCTAAACAAATGGCTATGCAATCCATCAAGTCAAGTAACATAAATATAGCACTAGCAACTAATAGCACGCATGGGTTCTACATGGTTGGGAGTGACATGACACCGCGCCGGTAGTCGTCAGAGAGCAGAGCAGAGGTTGAGCATCCTCTCGGGCAAAGTCGGGGTAGACGCGTCTCCTCAGTCGTCGTAGCTCGGGTCTTCAAACAAGAACACAAGCCTACATGAGATGCGACACGGAAATAAATAACGAGCATTCATCTAATGCAAAAACATCAATAAGAACCAATTTAGAAGCTCCAAATAAACTCCATATTAAATACAAGCAGCACTGGTTTAAATAATGAAAATAGAGCAATTGGCTTCAAAACAAAAGTAGTTTAAGTAACTAGTTTTATATACTAGATAACAAGATATGAGCAAGAGTTAGTTCAAGGTCAGATACGGGTCTCACGGCTAAGATCTCTAGAGATCAAGCTTGCAAGCGGAAAGCGGAGAGGCTGAGATCAACGCTTGCAAGGTTTAGCTCTCGGATGATCAAAGCGGTAGCGCAAAGGACAATGATAGCAGAGTGAGGCAAGGATAATTAGAAAAGGCATTACCATGCCAAGATATGTGGCGACCGCTCAGAGGAGATGAAAAGATAAACTTGTGACCGATATCGGGTGGCGATGAGGAAAGGTGTGCCGAAGAGCGCTACGAGGCATGTACTGGTGTTGCGGCAACGTCCATAGCAAGGCAGCTAGGTTACGGCTCGGGGTTGCTGTGCGTGAAGCAGAGGCCTCTGCTCACGACACGGCCGTCCATCACATGCGGCATCCTGGTTTCAAGCACATGGCACGGTACATGCTTCACAACACGTAGCATCGTAGAGCAGAAGCAGGTTATGTGCTAAGCTTCACAAAGCGAAGGCAGTGGTGTAGGAAAGGTAGGCAATGCGGACTTGGGGAAGGATTCCTGTCCGCGGCACGCCAATGGCTAGTTGCGGGGCTCCTGCGTCCCAGACCCACATTAGCATGTGCGCGGCGCGCCACGACCAATTCACCAAGAACGCGGGGGAAAAAGGGGCTCGGTTCAAGGGCAAGAGCAGAAAAGGACAAGATAGCGGTGAGCATCTCGGAATTACGAAACCAACGCAATTGGTTTCATATTTTTCGGAGCTCCCGATAATTAGTTTTGATTTTTCAAAGGTAAATGCATTTATAAAACATTTATAAAAACCTTTATTAAATCAGAAAAGGACTTTATTAAAAACATGCTGACATCAACATGATGTCAGCGCTCGGCCCAGGTCGTCGGTTAGTGGGCTGTTAACGGGCCCAAAGTGGTAGTGGCCCATTGGGCCGGCCCAGTTCGGCCCAAGGGTCATAAAGTCCCGAAAAGGTCCTCGTACTTAAGCTTGGTCTGGCCTGGTTAGTTTCGGGCCGAGATGGCTTTCAATGGGCCAAAACGACAACTGGAGCCCAAGCAGGGTTTACTTGGAGAAGTTCGGTTTTGCCCCTCGAACTCTCTTGTGGTTCACTCGGCTCGGGATCTGAGATCCTCTGCGGTTCGGTGTGGCTGCATGCTTGTGGCCCATGGTGTGGCACCACTTAGGGCTCAGGAAAAAGGGATGCACATAAGGTGCTCGATGGAAATCCCCAAAGGAATGGCGGGGCGGCAAGGCTCACCGGCGGCGAGGTTCGGCTGCGGCAGTGGTAGCAGCACGTCCTCCTGCAGAGGGGACACCACGGCGCGCTCAAGGTCGCACCTTTTGACCTCTCCGGCGGGCAGGCGGTGCGACATGGCACGCGGCGCGCCGGGTGAAGCTTCGATGCGCGTGACGGGTTTCTCGAGGCAAAGGTGCGGCCTCCGTGTGCAAAGACGCAAGGCCATGGGTTTTGTGGGATGTGGTGGTGAGGTTCCTGCAAGAAGAAGCGGCACGAAGGCCGGACAACGGCGGGTTCGGCGGTTCGCTCGAGCAGCTCGCAGCGACGGCGAGGAGGTGCCAAAGGGCAACAAAGGCTGTGGCTTCGGGTGAGGGGGAAAGCTTGGGAACCTGCAAGGGCGTGGGTCGAGGCCCGGTACACAGAGCAGCGGTGAGCTCGCAGCTCGGGGCACGGCACGAAGGCCGGCCAGCGCATCACTGGGGTGCGCTCCCATACATCTCCGGCAGTCTAAGGGCGAGAGGGGCACGACGACACTCACGGCGGTTCGGCGGTGTAGTCATGGCTGGCACGTTGTGGACTCGCGGTCTGGGCGGCGGCACCTTGGTGTTCTCCAGTCCCTGCTCCTCTTCTCCTGCTCGGTTCAGTGACGGCGCAGGTTCAGCTCCCAGTGCTCCACGGTCTTCAACTCCATGGCGACGGCGTTGCACTTCTAGACGGCAGCGTCCTCGGCTCCCTTGTGGCGGCGTCATCCATGTCCTCGTACGGTGCAACCTCGGCGTTGCGGACGGCTTCACCTCCTTGCCGATTCGCGGTGCTCCGTGCACATTGCGCATACGGCGGCGGGGTGTGGGCGGGTGTTACGCTTTCGGCGTGTCGTGGTTCACGGCGTTCCAGGACTCTGGTTCCTTCTCCACGGTGACGACGTCGACGGTGGCATGGGTGCTGATCGAGGTGGACGGCGGCACCTCCAGCTCGGCGGAGATGATCTAGGTGTCGAGGTCGCAGCGCTCCCGGACAATGATGGTGTGACGCGATGTGTCCAGGCGGCGACGGCGCGGTGCATTCGAACGGCGACGACGCGATGCATCGCTACCTCTTTCTTCTCCTCCTCCTATTTCTCCCTCCTTTTCCCCCTCTGCTTCTCGATGGCGGCGTCGCAGAGGGCGGAGTAGGCCCGCGGCGCCGGGGATTCGGTGCGAGCGGCAGCTTCTCCAGCGGTGGCTCCCCTTCGCGACCTCCTCTCGCCTCCTCCTCATCTCCAGACAGCAGCGGCAATGTGGATTTTGGGGAGAAATCCCCATGGGTGGTGCCGCAAGGGAGGAGGTGCCTGCGGATGGACTTTATACCCACGGCTAGGGTTTGGGCTCCCGGATGGACGACAGAGAGCGATTTGGGGCGGCGTGGCGTGCATCCACGGGCGCCAGCGCGGCAGGAGGCGGCACCATGGCGAGCTCGGTCGTCAGCATGAAGGGGAAAAGGGAACAGGGGTGGCTGACAGTTGGGCCCCACCAGGCGGTGAGAGCAAAGAGGAGGAAGGGCTGGCGGGCTAGTTAGCCGGGCCGACTTGGGCTGCGATGTGGGAAAGGTGGGCCAGCCTGGTGGAGTTAGCGGGTTGGGCTGATTAGGGTGTTTCTCGTTCAGGACTGATTAGTCAAGGGGCACCCAGCAGACTTCGGTGACACAGGTAAGGCCCAAGTCAGTGTTAGCTCTTTACAAATAGTTTTGAAATAGATTTAGTTTATAGTTTGAATTTGAATTCTATTCAAATTCAAACACCACACAATTGAACTCCAAATAAAATCCAAGAAACTCCAACTCACATTTTATACCATAGTTTGAAAATAATTTTATATTTGGTTTTAATTTATATGGAATTTAAGATGAGTGGCTAGCAATTTGGCATAAAATTTGGTAGCACACATGTTCAAACAAAAAGTTTTAAATTTTTGCGAAAATTCACACATGGTAAATCATTCAAATTTCTAGTATGTTACACCACCTCAACATTTGCCCTTTCATGAAGAAGATGAGATCTGCATATCGAAATGGAACCTGCGTATATTAATGGACAACAAATGTCGGTATGTGTAAATTTTTCTTTCTTAATGTTTACAAACTCCTATCACCAAATGATATTTATTCGTGTAATCTATATACATCCGTGAGATGTTGTAATGCGATTTAAGGTGCACACAGTGAAGGAACTTTATCCGGATCTGAACAAGTACTATGACAATAGGGAAGAAGGTAAAATTGGCATGTTTACCATTGTACATCCATCCACTACTATTGAGTTCTTCGTGATGTCAGAGGCTTTGAGGCCTTTTGGATACAACGAAGGTGCAGAGTTGTACTACATGAATCATGCAGGAGGGAGTAACCTATCAATTGGGTATGGGTTAATAAAGATTGAAGGACAAGAAGAGGTGAATGAAATGGTGCTCGCTCATGATAATAAGAGTACCAAGATTTGTCATCTCTACATAGTGGGACCTGAACAAGTGAGTATTGGTTTCTATTCACAAATATTCCCCTTAATACAACCAATAACATGTCAACAACTTAATGCAGGACATGACGTACATGGAGTACTAAGATGACGGAGAAGTGGGGATAGTGGTGGCAGCTTTCCTTGTTCAACTAGGCGTGGGTTACAAACTTGTTAGGTTGCATTATCTTTTTGTTCGAAATTGGACAAAGTGTGTTATGCCTTTCCATTAAGTTCGGTTGAAGTTTGATTATCTTATATTTATTTAAGATGCGTGTGTTAGAACAAAGATTTCGTGTTCTTTACCAATCATTCATCCTTATATGTTTGGGTAATCAAGCAATGTGTGCAAGTGACAGTAATTGTGGAAGTGCGGCGAATTTGATAGGGAATCCTTTCTTTTTTTAATTTATATCGTAAATGTGATTATGCGGACAAAGAGTTGGTGTTAAAAAGTTGTCAGAGAAGGGCTGGGCCTGACCGTGCCAGTGCCAGGCCACCTCGGCCTTACTCCCATTCACAGCAGGGCCCATCTCCGCCGCGTACGCCCTGTCAGGATGATAAGGGCAAAACGGTAATTGAAGAGGGACCCTCAGATGCGCCCGTGCATGCCCTAGACCCAGATATTTATCATCCTCTCTCTCGTATAATGGGCCCACGAATACTCCTATGTTGCAGTTGAGCGAGGATGCAGCGCAAGAATCATTCCAATGGCGAAACTCTCAGAAGGCTCCCAATATGTTGCAGTTGAGCGAGGATGCAGCGTAAGCACCATTCCAATGGCGAAACTCTCGTGAACTCCCAAATATCCATCACCTCTCCTCATGGCCGGGATTTCTTCCTACGCCAACTCTCACTCATCCCTCTCCACTTCCTCCTTCCGCACCATCGCAGCTCACCCCTCTCAATCCCCTTCCTCCTCCGCGGCCTGCGACTCCACCTCCTCCCCGTCCTCCTTCATCTCCTCGTCTCAATCCTCCTCCACTACATCATCCTATCCATGGCGGAATCCCAGCTGGAGGTAGTGCTCCGCAGATCCACCTGCATCAGGTCGCCCCCGTGCCCTACACCCTGAGCTCCCCCACCTCGACCTTCCGAACCACCATCTCCTGCGCACTCCTCCACGGGTTGACCACCATCTCACGGCAGATCTGCGCCTCGGCTCCCGAGATCCCCTCCTCGGATCCGCGCCTACGACGTTGACCGGCCGCCAGGTCAACGAGGAGGAGGAGACAATGGCGGTCGCATCGATGTCGGCCCGCCCATCTAGGGGCGCCGACGCCGGCGTGAGCGCAAGGAGGCTCGCCTGGACCCCCTGCTGCTTGACCAGTCTCCACCGCCGCCGACTCGGCCGATCTCCGCCCGCCCGCCGCCGAGGTAGATCCCACCCGCATCACAGAGGTCACTTTAGGTATTCTCTCTGGGGGATGGAGCATAGCTCAGGCGGTCGAGATATCCGCTCCCTTTCTGGGACAATGGGTTACGCTGGGCCGCACCATTGAGGTACACAATTTTGTCAGGAGTCCTCTCCAAACAGCCTTTGCCATTGCACTCGCCTCTATCCTGGTGATTAAATGGGAGAGGCATTTGGCGCCATTAAATCGGCAATGGGTCCGGGCAACATGGTCCCCCCTGCTGCCCATCTCTACTTCCCGCCCGGCGATCGGCTGCTCAACCGTGGTTGCGCCCGGATTCTGATGGTGTTCGCTCGGTGAAACCTCGACCCGGTTTTGGATCTTCTTTGTACTCCTCTTCACCCTTTCCCCAAGCCGATCTTGGTGATCGAGTCCGGTGGTGTTCTTCATCAAGACCGCATGGTGTCAGTCCCTGCTAGGGACATGATTGATGGATCGTGTTCGGTCGTGGTCGCTCAGCCGGAACTGCCGAGGCACCAAGACACACCTCGCCTGGAACTGCCGAGGCTTAGGTGGCACAAGTTCGACACTGAAGCATCTTCCCCACCTGTTACTATTTAGGAAATCTCAGGTATGCTATGTTCCATCTCAAGGCCAATCAGGAGGTCTTTGCCAGTTGTGTACAAATTAAGCAAGTAATCGCGGTATGGACTAGTCTCAGATATATGGTGATCCTCATCACCAATCCACTAATGTAATATTGGGACCATGTGTTGAACTTTGTCACACTTAATCACTTTATGCATATGTTTTGTATGGGTGATCACAATTAAATCATGCATGTCAATGAAAAGATTGATTGTTCTTTGCATATTAGCCATGGTACTGATCTGAGTATGAGAAAATCCTTAAAATAAGCTTTCTGGGTGCTTCCGCTGAAAGTGTGAGATAGTAGATTTCACTCATCTAGTATTTTGTCTGAATTGTAATATGTTCCCCATCTCGGTATATTTGCATGCCCGCTTTAACACCGAATAACACACAATGTGATGGGTACTTTTTCCTATGTAAAGTAAGTTGGATTATAGGGTGTACCTTCATTGCTATTTCCCACTATTAGGTATGTTTAGTTTTGTACTACTCTTCCTGCCATATCCTATATGTTTCTCTTTGTAAGCCCCATCCATTCCCAGGGGTATTCATTGAATTTCTCTCCCATTTCTTGCATCTCCTGCGATCATCGGATTCTATACCTGTACAAGTAACTAAAACAAAAGTTCAACCGAGATACAAGTATAAGCTCGGTTGAACTAAAAAATAGTAAATAGTGAGGTTTTATGGTCCAACATTGGAATGGACTTCACCGTTATCATGGGTCTCCAATACACCCAATTCTTCACTGATAATCAGTTTGCCAACTGTATCAATGCAGCTAATCCCTTTGATGCACGGTTGGAGCACCAAACCCTTTTCCCGATCTATTGTTGCCTTTTTGACAGGTTCCTCCAGGGTCCACAACATACCCAGAGCTCAAAACCAGATGGCAGACTCAGTTGCTACAAGTGTCTTTCCACATTATGCAGTAATCTTAGACATTCTCATGGGTGCCCTCTTTTGTGTGCACTCCAGCTTGTAACCTTTAACATTGTAATGGTTTTAATACTTCATCTTGTTAGTTATGAATGAAGAGTCACTTGTGACCACTAACATTGTCATGAAATGTTTTTAAAAACCATGGATAGGCTACTTGGGTATAGTAGAAGAAGGGACATGCTAACATGGTATGTTAACTTGACGCGTATTTTAACTTGACGCAGTATGTTAACTTGACTAAGACGGTAACTAAAATGCGTCGCCTCTCTGTGACATGGCAATTTAAACAATGATATGTTAACTTGACATGTTATGTTAACCAATGTTATGGCATGTTAACTTGACATGCTATGTTAACTTGGCGGCACGCTAACTACAATGTGGCGCCTATCTGTGACATGTTATGTTATGTTATGGCATGTTATGTTACGTTAGCTTATACAATGATATGTTATGGCATGTTAACTTGCCGACAATATGTTGTTTTCCATGTCATGGTAACTTGCCGATCCATACATTACATGTTAACGTAACGACGGTATGTTAACGTTCCTTTTGCACTCTCAATCAACAAGAAATGCAGCGACCGAAACGAAAACATGATCCACATGTCAAATGATAAATTCCGCATTGCAAAGGTTACAAGACTCTTGTATAACTCTGATTTAGAAAGCCACAAACAAAACGTTCTGGACCAACGATGCCCACACAACTACTTGTAACACCTAGCAGACATTACTAACATATGGCTGCACCAAAAATTTCTTGTGGGAGGGAGTGCACTACTTGGTTACAATTTTAGTGTCATCCGAGTGCTTTTAGCTATGTCCGAGTGCTTTTAACTACGTCCGAGTGCTTTTACCTTCATCCGTGTGCTTTTACCTTCATCCGAGTGCTTTTATTGAGTACCATGATCCATCTGAATGCTTCAGAACTGCTCTGACCAGGTTAATGACCCAATCATAGTTAAATCTTATCTTGGCTCAGTAAGAGTTGAACAGTCGATACAACAAGCACTCATAAAAAAAGTCACAAACAAAATAGGCACAATGAAGGCAGGAACAATGACAATTATTAAGAGAATGAAATTTGCCAAGAACATAACTCGCCCCCACAAACTCAGCTTGATTTAATGAAGCCAAACAAGAACCCACAGGTACTGGAGAAAGAGAAGTCATATACAAGAATCTAGAATTTTGTTGGAATGTATACCTTTGCCGAATCATTTATCAACCACATCCTCAGGGAGCATTTTATCCTACAAATGAAGAGGGACATTAGCAAAAAGTACACATGGCTCACAGACAATCAATTTTAAACTTTGATCACAATTACTCTTAGCTTACCTCATCTCTCAAGTAGCATGTTCGCCGATTGTGACCCCGATCTTTACATAGGGTACAATGTTTGTCAGATTTATCTGAACTTGACTTCAACTTTTTCTTCAGGGCCCCTCTGCCAGGCACGCGTATGGGAGCTAATACATTGCAGCACTCCGCAGAATCAACATCCAGGGCTTATGGGAGCACAGGACCAAACGTCTTGCGTCCACCCTCTCCTCTATTTTCGTGAATCATAGCTTCCTCTTCAAGAACGCGTTTGAGCCGTTCAAATGCTTCTTGTGATTGAGCTACTGCGAAGGCTGCCATTCGACTAATATTATGTAGGTCATTGTACCTCTGTACGCTATCAAAATAGTCATACATTGTGCTCTTCCTTGTAGGAGGAAATCCACGCTTGGCACCCATCGTCCACCTTTCCAAAACACAGCTGATCTTTCTTGATAGCCCAACACAAAGAAGATGTGTGAGCATGGGGTTCCAAGGGACTGTAACTTTAGACAAGAACATGAAATTTCCTTGACCTTATCCTCATCAACACATATGTCACATCTCACAGAGTATCGTTTTTCTCCTTTATCAACCCTTGCAACTTTATATACAACAATGTCATAGCTATCCATTTCCTCAATCAAATAACACTTCTCAGCTTTCGATCACATCATCATAAAAACACTTGTTGTGAACCTTTTGCAGCCTCATGCACAAAAATGAAGCATCTCGGTTCCAAGCATGGCTTGTAATTGGATACAAAATCCAGAGTCACTTCTCTAGTGCGCAGCTTTACAAGACAATTGTCAAAGTGTGGAAACAGCTCTAGTAGTGTCATTTTCCGATCTAGATTAAACTAGATCCTAGAGTGTAGGCTCTCACTACACTGGTTGCTCCTCAATCGTAAATAGCACTTACTAGCATGATACGCAGCACTAGATTCCCTCTCTCATACATCTGATATAGCCACGAGTTCTCATACAGCGACCTCATGCTTCTTCAAGAAAACCATCCATTTCAACTCAATCTCTTCTATAGAGCAACGATCATAAAGAAAGCACCTAATCCCTTCCTTCACATCATCGTCCTCAATATTACTCACAATGTTATTCTCAATATTCCATCCGCATAGCCTATGCGATGTATTCGGCCACACAATACTGATTGCATTTTGCATAGCAAGGTCTCCATCGGTGATCACGAGATCTTTGGATGTTTACGAGACATGGCTTTAGTGAATGCCCTAAGCAGCCACACATAGGACTGAGTATCCTCATGAGCAACAATTCCACAAGCAAAAAGAACTGTGCTTTTATGATGATTCACCCCAACAAAAGGAACATGAGGCAGGTTGTATTTATTGGTTTTGTAAGTGCCATCAAATACGACGACATCACCAAATGCCCTATAATCCATCCGAGATTGGAAGTCGCACCAAAGCACTCCCGTCATATGCCCTCCCCCATCTCTCTTATGGTCGAAATGGAAATCTGGATCTCTACATTTCTGAGCTATCAAGTAATTCATGATTGTTTGGGCATCACCGGCCGAGAGCATCTGCAACTTATTGCGATGGCAGAAATTGTAAAGGTCCCTTACTGTAAATCCAACCTTATCATAACCACCGTACCGCTTCAGCATACTGTCCATTATTTAGTATTTGCGGATTCCAGAAACCTGCATATGCACAATCTCGCTACGCTCATCGTAATTTTCTACGTGAGAACGCAGGAAACAAGAAAGGTCTGGTGGAATCATCGGATGGTTGTGTTCATTGATGAAATCCTTCACATACCACTGCTATGTGTCATAATCTAGTGCAATCACAAATTTAGCACGGCAACCAAAGCGAGTGATATTCTGCGACCTTCGTAACTTGATCTCCCTCCTAAGGTGCTTCTCTGCGCGGAAACCTTCACTGCTACAAACAAACTTGCGAAGGTTCCTCTCATTCAGGTCCCTGTCCCACTCGCAGTAATCCTTCCTCACACTAAATCCTTTCTCATAAGCATAGTCGTTATAAAACTGAAATCCTTCATCCTCACTGTTAAACATCTTCATAACTATTTCATTGTACTCCAACAAAGAATCATCATTGGACATTTCGGCCTGAAAAGTAAAGAATTTAGAGCAAGTGTTGCTGCCTGCAAGATCTAGTAATTTGGAGTATGACTTCAACAACTAATTTGGCACCTACATCTACAAGATCTAGTAAACGAATCAAGAACTACTGCATCTATCTACAAGGGGTGCCTACACTAGATCAATAACTTGTAAATGAATCAAGAAATACTACATCTGCAAGGTTCTTCTTCATGAATCAAGAAACCCTAAAAAGCACGGGAGAGATGAGGAGAAAGGCGTGGTTGCTTGACTCACTGGCGAGAAGAACAGGGTCCGATGGGGATGGACGCTTGAGGCAAGAAGACTATGTCGGCGTCGCCGTGACGACCTGCCTTGCCGCCGGGGCTCGTCGTCCGGTGAGGCAGGGAGAAGTCGCCCGGCGTCTGAGGCGGTGGCGCTGGCCAGCCACGCCTGAGGGCCGCCGGGGAGAGGAGCGAGAGATGAGGCTGTGTTGGCTACGGAGCAGGGAGGCGTGAGGGAGGGCCGCCATTCGAGATCCTCGCCGGAGGAGCCGTCGCCGTAGTCTATGGTGTTCGCCTCTGGTTCGCCTCTCGGTTCGCGTGATGCGTCTTGGCGTCGTCGAGGGCGGACGTGAGTCGGCTGGGGCACGCGGGTTGGGGACGACCTACAAAGCGAAATGACCAAATTACCGCTGCGGGAGGAAAATACTTTTGGTGGAGGAAATGGGAGGAAATTCCAAGCACCATAACATCACTCAAACATCAATATCGTTAAATGAAAGATCAATAGTTTAGAAAATCTCAGAAAAAAGAACAACCAAGTTTGGAGTTTGTATGACAGAGAAATAGTAGCTACAAATTTTGATTCTAGACAAAAAAAATAGTGGCTATTCATGTGTTCTTCATCTTAATCCACGTGTTGTATAAATTATATAAATACCAAAAAATTTCACAACCGAAGTCACAGCATAGTGATAAGACATGCGACTACTGTGTGAGTCTCATCGCCGAGGCCTGGGGGGTTTTTTTTGACAACAAAAAACTTTATATATTAAGCAGCTATATTACAAGACAGTCCTTCAAATAAGGTTGTATTACATTTTGGTCCACTGACCGAATAGCAACAGAAAAAACAGCGGTGACGAAGACCAGCTCGCCGGCGGAAGGCTGAGGTGTCGCCGGAGGCGAGTACAGCCGGATGGGAGGACTGCGCCATGCGCCGGTTGAAGTTGGGCCGACAGAACCGTCAAAGGAGACCACACCGAGCGACCGAAGAATATGTAGAAGACTCGTCGCCGGCTGTAGTAGATCGGAGTTGAAACCCAGGGGGAGGCGAGTTCGTCCGGTTGCCACCAGGAGATGTTACTTCATGTTGAGGTTGAACTTCCTGCAAAGCTGCTATAGTAGAGGGGCGAAGGCGGAGGCGAGACAGGCGACACCAAGATGCGTTCGACAATAGCGGGCTCACCATAGGCGAGGCCATCAGAACAACCATCGAGATGCGAAACCAGAGGCGGCGAGGATTGCTCGGTGCGTTCCACCACATCAATCTTGCCACAAGAGGGCAGTGATGCAAGAACAACCACCGAAGAACGGGGAAGAGGTGAGAACACACACCAAGAAGCAGATCCACCCCAGCAAAAGGCAAATCGGTAGGTGCGGTCACCAAATCGACCCCGAAACCCCGTGGATCTGGGCCGGCGGAGAGGGGCCTCAAGCACCAGAGAGTGCGGCTGCCAGAAATCTTTGGTGTGTTCGACGATAACAAGGTCACCGCAACCTGAAGAGGCGGGACCGACGGAACAACCACCAAAAGAATGCAAGAAGCTGACGGAGGAGACAAACCCAAATCCAGGGCGAGAGGGAGAGGATCTGGGCCAGGAGAGGACAGATTTATTGAACATACCTCGGATAGGTCAGCACCGGCGAAGAGGAAGCCGAGCAGGAGCACGGCATCGACGGCAAGGGTGACTGCGAACCCTAGGCAAGACGCCATACTGCGAGCTACTACTGAGAGCCTACTATAGGAAGCTAAATCTACAAACTGCTAAGAGGCCTGGGCCCCTCTCCCGTACCGCTGCTGGCGCGGAGCTAGGAGCTAGGAGGAGGGGCCGGGAGGAGGAGGGGGTGGAGGTTGCTTCTAGGCTAAGCCAATCCTTGCGTGGATATATGTATGGAACTTGGTTGTTTCTAAGCATGGAGACACCCGCCGAGACCTGGGTTAGAATCCCAGCCTCCTCATGCCTATTTTTTTAGTCATTCAGTGAATGGTGGGGAGAGGCTGGAGGTTTGCTGGCCCAGGCGGCCCGTGACCTGGTGGAGGGGGCAGTCGATGACCTGTGCAGACTTGGACTTGGCAAAGCGCAAAAACATGTGGATAAAATTATTGAAGACAAGGAATATACTCCCTTCAATAACATTCATGAAACAAAATAAGTACCATCAGATTAGTTATAGGATATATTTTCATAATAAATTTACTTGAGCTATAAGTGTTAATACTATTTATTATAAGTTTTGTCAAATTTGAGCTAGTTTGACCGGCATGAATTCCATAGTTGCATTCTTTTTTGGACAGAGGTTGTAGATGCTATGCATTTTGGTCTAAGAGACCTAGGTTCAAGCCACGACATGCCCCATTTTTTTCTAGATTTTGGCCTTTTTCTTTTCTATTTTCCCCATTTTTTAGAATTTGGTTTTTTTCTTTCTTATTTTCAGTTTTAGAATAAGTTTGGTTGGAAGTGGTGTAGTGGTAAAGTTGCCTCCTTTTTATTTTACTTTTTTTGGGTTAATTGGATACGTGACATTATAACTTTGCAGTTTTTGAAATACACCATTACTATACAAGAAACTATTTCAGTGCCATTACAACTTTGCAGATGTTTGAGATACATCATTATGTACGTTTTTAGACTGTTGGGCTCACACACAGGTCGTCGTATTTTGTATGGACTATAATGCCCTCCTTCACCCCTCTCTCCAGTCACAGGCTTGTGGACCCCACATGTCATCCGCTTCCTTCCTCCTTGCATCCTCTTTCCCACGCTACACTGTAAACTCCCGGGCCCTGCAGCTGCCGGAGGGAGGAGGCCACCGGGGAAGAGGAGGTCGCTAGGGAGGATCTAGGAAGTAGGAGGAAGCATGGGGCCTACCCTACGCCGGAAGAGGAGAGGCCAGCGAGCCACCACAACACCATGCGTCCAGGCCACCGGGGAGCCGCGTCGTGTTGGGGGCCATCCACACCTCC
This sequence comes from Cenchrus purpureus, assembly GCA_022644695.1. Lineage (NCBI taxonomy): Eukaryota > Viridiplantae > Streptophyta > Magnoliopsida > Poales > Poaceae > Cenchrus > Cenchrus purpureus. The sequence goes on along the minus strand of CP053457.1, from coordinate 96,218,394 downwards.
AGACCACCTGCGGGGAGAAGGATGCGCGACTGCTGATGGAGCCTCAAGATCTCGGGCCGTGCCTCCAGGACGCTGGGGAGGCCGTCCGCGTCACGGAGCCACGCTGTGCCGAGGAGGAGGTCGGGGCCGCAACGAGGAGGCGCAGGGTGGCAGCAAGGAGGAGGACGAGACGACGATTGGTTTTTGGAGATGGGGGCGGCGTTCGGCCTTCAGTGAGCGTCGGGCACCCGGGGAGGCAGCGGCGAGCCCTCGGCAAGCCAGCCACAGGCGCAGTGGCGGTAGGAGGTTGGTGAGAGGTTGAAGAAGACCCTAACGTGTGGATCCCACATGGCAGTGAAATGACAGAGGGAAAGAGAAAACTCAAGGGGCAATCTTATCCATACAAATATACAGTACCCTTTGTTCGCCTGAGAGCGGGCCCAAATCTTTTCCAAACAAACATAATGGCATATCTCTGTTGGCGAACACTGCCTTGAGCTTCAAACGGTCGCGGCGTCCGAGTCCTTCGCGCGCACGACGCGTTCTACTTGTGCGCGGGTGACGCGGTCACGACGCCCTCGCCATGGATCAATCCAAGGTCGCCCACGACTCGAGACGCCGCAGCGCACACGACTCACCGCTTCACTAAGAGTTTTGGTTGTAGCATTGAGTTGTATGTGTATAAAAGGCTTTGCCATTGATCAATGAGAATCACGGTTGATCCAAATTCTTCCTTCATGGTATCAGTTACCCTTAGATCCAAAACTTTTGCTTCCGCCTCTATTTCTCCCGGCGCCATGGCGCTCTCTCCTGCGCATTCATCTTCTTCCTCTGACTTTGGTGACTCCGCTCTCTTCCTCGATGTGCCTCAACCTGCTTCCCTTGCTGTCGTTCAGACGGTGAACATCCGCAACCATGTTCCCATCCAGCTCGACCTCTCCGACTCCAATTACAACCAATGGCGTTGTCTTCTCGACTCCGTCCTCGGCAAGTTCGGCCTTGTCAACCATGTCCGCTCTCCGTCACCAATCGCTGACCGCGACGCCGAGTGGTGTCAAATCGACCACTGCATCGTCAATTGGATCTACAACACCGTCACCAAGAGCGTCTTTGATCTCATCTACAAGCCGGAGGCCTCTGCCTTCACCGTGTGGTCCAACATTGAGGGCCTGTTCTGCGACAACGAGCTACAGCGGGCCGTGCTCCTTGAAGCTGAATTCCGTAATGTTGTTCAAGGGGACTTCACCATCTCTGACTACTGCAACAAGTTGAAGAAGCTCGCCGACAACCTCCGCGACGTCGGCCACCCCGTCTCCGAGCCGAGTCAAGTCCTGAATCTCCTCTGCAGCATGAATCTGCGGTTTTGCCATGTCAAGCCCATGCTCACCTCGAAGACACACACCTTCATGAGCGTGCACTCCTATCTTCTCGAGGAGCTCCAGCTTCAACAGGACGACAAGTCGGAGGCTGGCTAGGCGCTGCTTCCCAGCCACGGCGGGTCCGCCGATCGACAGAACGCGCACGGGCGGCTCCGCTACGGGTGGGTGCACCTGGCGCCGGTGGCTCCTCCGCCAACAACGACTCCGGGAACCGCGGCGGCTTCAACACTACGTGAAAACTCACTTTGGTAACGGGCATAGATTGACTTTAGTAACGGGCAAAGCGCCCATTACCGATCAAGTGTTACAAATGAGCCAAGAAAGGTAACGGGCATATGCCCGTTACTGATAACACATATTCGTAACGGGTATCAAACAACGATCGTTACCACAACTAGCCACCCGTCATGTGAAATGGTTGTTTCTCTAGGCCCATAGAGAACTTTGGTAACGGGCACCAAAACAAAGCCCGTTACAGTAGCTCAACATCAGAGACGCGTGCTGTGTACCGTCTCCTCTATCTCGACGAAATGAGACGCGTCTATTTCACGTGCGTCTCAGAACATCTAGGATTCGTAACGGGCATCAAACAACAACCGTTACCACAACTAGTCACCGGTCACGTGAAAATAGTTGTTTCTCTAGGCCCATAAGGAACTTTGGTAACGGGCACGAAAACAGAGCCTGTTACAGTAATTCAATATAGGAGACGCGTGCTGTTAAACTGCGTCTCCTCTGTCTTGATGAACGGGCCAGCGGCTGGGGCCCACCGGTCAGTATTGGTAATGGGCTTTTACGCTGCCCATTACATTGTTGTCATGTTTGTAATGGGAGTTCCGAATGAAACCCGTTACTCACTGATCAGTGTTTGTAACGAGCTTTAATTAACGCTCATTAATGTACGTAGGCCACCCCTACGGTAACTTTGTCGCCGCTGTCGGCTACATCCTGGAACCAGCCAGGATTTGGTAGCCATCAGGGGTTGCATCCTAGAACCAGCCAGGATATGACTAAATTCATAAAAATTAGATCCAGCATCCAAATTCACAGAAATCCACATAATTCACATGCATCATATGACAAAATTCAGCATCATCATCTCAAGTAAAGAAGCATCACTGGCTTGACAACAATATCACAGCCATAGTTAACTAGCTTGACAACAATATCACAAAATTCATGGGACAAGGAGGAATGCAAAAATTTCCTATTCACCATGTACAATATTAGCCCACACAGTTTCATCAGCATAAAATTTTCAGTCGACTGCAATCACCTGTTCCATGAGGAATGTGGCAATTCTATCACGAACATAGACCAGCGTGTTGTAGTGGAGAGGATGCTCATCTAGCCCTAATCTCTGGATATAACAATGTCACCAGTCAGCACACATATTTAGGTGGTTACCAAACATGTGCAGTGCTAATAAGCAAGAACTGTGCTCAGTTGCAGGTTTTACAAATGAAGATCCCAAGAAAGTACCTCCATATTTGAGCCTCTATCTTTTAATTTAAGCATGTGATAGGCACAATAGAAGCCGCAGAGTTTGGATTCAGCAGGTTGTTGGTGGCACTGCAATAAATGTACAAAGAAAAATAGTGGTGATCGAGAAGAAATAAACTCAAGCTTTAGTACTAGCTTCCACAGGAGGAAATAAGTGGTATGTACCTTAACATCTTTGACATGTTCCAAGGTGCTGCAGGGCAACTTCTTGTCGGTGCAGTAACGTTCCCAACCCCTACAACGAAACATATGCAACAATAGTTAGGGCACTATTAATTAATATACTCTACACAGTTTGTTGAGGAAGCGTCCATGAGTTAAGAAAGAAATAACTTACTCATTAACGATTAGTTCGAAAGGGGTAGTATCAGTCTTAATGCTCTTGAATGAATCAAGATAGTAGACCTTCTGCTGCTTCAGAACGATCACCACTGCAATCTAGTGGTTCCTACTGAGATAAGCGGTAAGGATGAGTTTCTTTTTAGCATATAGTTTGAAGGCACGCCGCATATAGGACACAGAGAAAGCAAGAGTGTCATGCTTGCTGTTCAACATTGTCGAGCAAAGGCATTCAGGATCAAGGAAGCCAACTGCAGCGCCCGTCTTCTCAACTTCTACAGTCATATTCCTATTAGTAAGAAAAAACAAAGTGTAAGGAGGCAAAATACATGGTAAAGATGATGTGAGGCAAAAAGCACATTTCGATAGAGAATGATTAGTGAGAAGCAGATTAAATTTTCAAGCAACTTACAAGATAAAGCAGCGAAGAAGTACCAGATCCAAAGCATCCAAAGCATCGGGGACGTGCGAGGAGCAGGGTTCAAGGTTGCCGGAGCAGCCGCAATCACTCCATCGGCTTGGATCCAGTCGGTGAGCTAAGCGGCTTTCCACTGGTCCCTTGCCCGGACTGTGGTATGGCTCGGGTGGTGGAGGGGCGGACGCAGAAGGAAGGTGAAAACCATGGTCGTCTTTATTTCAAGTGTGCAAGGAACTCGGTGAGTAGTCTGCTGTGTTTCCCAAATCTGAGTTAGGGTTCTTATGTGCTTTTGATTTGCAGTACACCAAGAATTGTGGATTTTATCGTTTCCACAAGGAGTATCTCCAGATGCTGAAGGATGCTGGCGTCATTGTTTTTCGACCGTCGAACTGGGCAGATGCGGTCGATGAAGTAGTTGATTCAGTGGAATGTCAAATTGGGAGCGGCGGCGAGGCAAGCAGCGGAGGACAAGCGGAGGAAGAAAGCACTGGAGGAGAAGATGGACAATGTGATCTGGAAGATGAACTTGATTATTGTGGCTTTTGTTTGTGTAGTATTTGGATATTTACTGGGGATGTATGCTGCAAAGAAGTAATTCGATGTCAAAGTGGTGCTTTTGCTTCATCCGTGGATGAAGAATGAAAAATCTGTCATAGATGACAAACTTAAATGTATGAATGAAGAATGGATGGAATGACAATTGGGTCACAAATCTTAATGTGTCACATATCACAAAATTCATCAATTCATCTGTGCTGAAATTTCATTGCAGCACGAGGCAAAAGAGAAGTGGATTAACACAAACAGATTAACAAACTTCTGGCATAACTCTGGCATACACATTGCAATTCATTGTAAACTGCTGCCATATAATGACACAAACAGAGTAACAAACTTCTGGCATACACATTGCAATTCATCACAAGTTCAACAAACACACAGGAGGGACATATTAACAGAGGATCTACTAGTTCATCACAAGTTCAACAAACACACAGGAGGAACACATTAACAGAGGAACAAATTAATTAATCGAGGTAGTCGCCACGGAGGAGCCCCACCGTCTGAGTCGAGCCGGAGCCGCCGAGCCGCCATCGCCGCCGCCGTCGTCGCCGCCGACGGGCGAGCACCTCTCTGTGTCCCCAACCAAGATATGGATCTTGAAGGCGTAATCCTTCACGGTCCTCTGCAGCGGATCATTGGGTACTAGGACCCCGAGATGAAGGGCCACCCGTCGAAGCCTATTGAAAGCTTCGCGGAACAAGTTGATCGACCAAGTGGCTTCGAAGATTAGTGTAGGAGCAAACGGCCTCCAGCGGCGACGCGCCTCCTGGGCGGGCGGCACCTCCTCGGCTCGTCGGGTGGCGGCACCTCCTCGGGCTCCTCGCGCCGTCCCCTCCTTGATGAGCCGACGGCGGCGGCTTTCGTCGTCATCATCCTCCTCCCTCCCCGCTTCCTGGACGGCTCGCTTGACGATGCCATGCGCGCGCTTGAGGAAGAAGAAGCTCTTGGATTCACTTTTTGGTGACCGAAGACGGTGGTGATGGGGTTTTCTTGGTGCTGCGGTTGACGAAGTTGTTGGCCGGCCAGAGATTTATATTGACAAGACGGGAACCATCGCGGCTGCACACGCCTCGGAACCCGTGTACGCTCAGGAGAGCTCTTGGCCACAAAAGAGACATGTGGTCACAAGGAGACGTGTGACTGTTCATATTTTATTCAAATACCAAATGCCCAACTATGAGTTGTTCGATTCTCAAAAAAACTATAAATTATTCGTATTTTTATTAATTTTTAGGTGCTGTTTTATGGGCTCTGATTTTTGAGGGAAGCAAGTGTCATTTCAAAAAAAAAAGTGTCGGGCCCACGCGTCGTCACCTAGTATAAAGAAGGTAACCGTTGCCCGCCCGCGCACCAGCCAACAAAGTGACTATCCATTTTGCAAAATTAATATTCAACCGCCCCGGCCCATTCTGTCTCCCCTTCTTCTTTCCGAATGGATAAGCGCAGCACTTTCATTTAAAAAAGCGCAACACACGACGCTTTCCTCATTTCTCACTGGGGTGAGAGGAGGCGTGGAGACAGAGACGACGATGGCGCGGTGAGGGCCAAGCAGCGGACGACCCCGCGCACCCGGGATCGAGGAGAACCGGAACGCGAAACGGTGCCGCAACTGGATCCGCGCGCATGCCGGCGAGATGGCGTCGAAGAGGGAGACAACGATGAGCGCCGGAGAGGGGCCAAGCATCGGTGGAGTGAACCCAATGCCGGAGACGAGGGTCCTCGACTGGATCCTCTCGGGTTCGATGAGGCCAAGCAGCGGCAAGGAGGGCGTGCGAGGGGGCAGCGAAGTGGGTGAGGCGCCTGCCTCACGTCTGCGAGCACAAGTGTCTGGCAACGACGAAGAGGGGTCGAGGGAGCGGCGAAGGTGTAGAGGACCTCATCTCTGACTCTGGCAATGACCACGACGACGGCAAGGTAAGTTTCTCTGAATCTCACTACCTTTTTACTTGTTCTATAGATGGAGCATGAGCTTGATAAAGTTAGTACCTATGATGATGTCTTCCATGCTTGTCATGATCTTATACCAAGTTCGATGCAAATCCTTACGAACTAAGTTCGCTTTTACTTGTCACCCTGCTATGAAGCCTAGGATAATTTTTAATTTCTTATATAATTTTCCTATGATGATTACTGCTTCAAGTTCTGAGGCAAATTAGTTCTGAATTAACTATGTTATTCTTATACCATGTTTAACCTCTGTTTGAGCAAAACTCTATGAGTCATGGCGAGCTTGAGTTACTTCTAAACCTTAATGTCCGGGATTATGTGAAACCCGAGTTTGAAAAATCACGAAAGAAGTGAACATCCTCATCAAAAAGGCTAAGCACATAAGGAGGTACAAGTATACTACTGAACAGAATCTTCAACCCATTGAAGATGCACTCGAAGGGCTTCAAGAATCCTTGGTTGCTTATGAAGAGGCTGCAAAAAGAGCCAATCTTGATGGGGCATGAGGAAGTTCAAGCTTGTTGATGTGCGGTGGTCGATAGCCATACTTTTGTGGATGTTCAAGGGGCATGCTTTTGTTGATGTGTATGGTCAGATAGCACGACCCATAGTAAATAATTAATGTGATGGACAAGTTAAGTCCTAGCCTGATGGACAAGTTAACCTTTGTAATAATTATTCTTTATTCACGTGGACAAGTTATCTTCATCTATGTGGACAAGTTATCTCTCTTATGATGTCTATTTTGTCTCAAAAGATATATGTGTTGATTGTGCATGTATGTCGAAATGGAAGCAATGAGAGATCGAGCTGACCTGTTGATGAAGACAGACTCAAAGGAGACGCGGATTCACAAAACTCCGTCTCCTTTCTTCACAAAGGAGACACGGATTAACAAATCTCCGTCTCCTTTGTTCACGCCCCGCCAGCGCTCACCTTCAGCGGTGAAGAGTGCTATTAGACTTTAATTATTGAGCTCTCAGTCTAGTAACGGGCGTCAAATGGTCATCGGTAACAAACACTGAAGCCGGTTACCGATACGGCAGCGATCAGTAACGGACTTAAAGTGCCCGTTACCGATAGGGCATTGATCGGTAACGGACTTTACGAGCCTGTTACCGATAGCTTTAACTGTTGTAACGGACTCGATTTAACGTCTGTTACAACGAATTCATGTAACGGGCGTTTAAGAAGCTCGTTACCAAAAGTCCACATTGATAACGGGCGTAGTGGAGGCCAACCCCGGGGTCGGCCTGCCGCGCTTATGGGTAACGGGCCCCAAACAACAACCGTTACAGATGTGGGTGCATGTAACGGGTGTTAAGGGCCTGTTACAAATATTGCGTGACCTATTTGAGATTTTCACGTAGTGCAAGCAGGCGAACAAATGTCGGGGCCACGACCGTGGCAACGGCTCTTCCTCTGGCGGCGGCGGCGCACCCCAACACCCCCAGCTTCATGGACGACCAAGTACAATCCCTGGACCGGGCTGGTCCAGGCTTGGCAGATGTCGTTCCGCGCTCCCGATCCGGTCTCCCGCCTCCGGCCCAACAGGCGATGATGGCCCAAAGATCGCCCCGCCACCGAACACGGCCCGGTTCGGGGCTCGCGGGACAACTACGCCTGTCGCCGCCCTCAACCACGCCGGCGTCGCCACTCATCCATCGAGCTCCGGTGACTGGTTCTTTGACACCGACGCATCCACTCACATGTCTAGCGGCTCCGGTATCAATTCCTCTTCCTTGACTCCTTTTTCTTCCTTCATTACTGTCGGAAGTGGTGCACGACTGCCGGTCACTCACACGGCCGCAGTCGCCATTCCCACATCTTCTGCTCCACTGCATCTAAACAATGTGCTAATTGCTCCTTCGCTGATTAAAAACCTTGATTCCATTCGTTAGCTTACTCGTGACAATAATGTTTCTGTTGAATTTGACCCTACCGGTTTTTCCATAAAGGATCTGCCAACTCAAACGGTGAAGCTCCGCTGTGATTCTACCGGTGAACTCAAGCTTTCTCGGCGTCTTCTCCGGCGTCGGTCGAGCTCTGGCACAACCGGCTTGGGCATCCAGGGTCTCCAATTCTGCACCAGCTTCTTCGTAGTTTGCAATTCCACTATAATAAAATAGAAAAACATTCTTGTCACTATTGCAGCGTAGGCAAGCATGCTCGTCTTTCTTTTCGGAGTTCAGACACTCCTGTTTATTTCCCTTTCCAGCTTGTGCATTCCGATGTGTGGACATCTCCCATTTACAGTCATTCCGGTTATAAGTATTATGTTGTGTTCATTGATTCATACACTCACTACATTTGGACTTACCAGGTTCGACAAAAATCAGATGTGCTCACGTCATTCGCACCTTCTTTGCTTATGTTGCAACTCAGTTCAGACTCCCTATTGTCAGATTTCAGTCAGACAATGGGACTGAGTATGACAATGCAGCTCTGCGTTCCTTCTTCGCCGCTCAGGGGACAGCCTTCCGCCTCTCCTGCCCCTGTACTTCCCAGCAAAATGGCAAAGCAGAAAGGATCTTGCGCACTATTAATGACTGTGTTCGAACTTTGCTTCTCCATAGTGCAGCACCACTCTCCTTCTGGGCCGAGGCACTGAACACGGCCACATATCTCATCAACAGGCATCCATGCCGCGCCACCGGGCCAGTCACGCCACACCAGCTACTCCTGGGTGTCCCGCGTCGCTACGACGACCTCCGCATCTTTGGCTGTTTATGCTACCCCAACATGACCGCCACGACGGCCCACAAGCTGAGTCCCCGCTCCACAGCGTGCGTCTTCCTCGGGTACCCCAGTGATCATCGGGGATACCGCTTCTACGACATCGCCATCGGCTGTGTCTACACATCCCAACATGCCACGTTTGTGGAACACGCCTTCCCATTCCGTGACTTGTCTACGGTGTCGCCAACACCGCCGGTCTCAGCGCCAAACGATGACGACGACACACTCGCCGCACCAGTTCACGATACGGTACCACACCTGCAGCACGTTGCTCCCGTTGCATCCCCACCGCTAGCGTCACCCACGCCTCACTCACTGGCTGTGTCGCCGGCGCATCAACCGACCGCGTCGCCGCCTCCATCCACTTCAACACCGCCGGGCACGCCCCAACCAACGCCACAACACCCTACCAGCCCACAACCAGCTGCCGCTACACCGCCACCCGCCCTTTGCCGCCCAGCTCCACAACCGCATGGCATGATCACCTGCGTGCGCGCCGACGTTTTCAAGCCGAACCCCAAGTATGAGCTGACGTCCACTTCTCCAGTGTCTGCAGTTCCACATTCTATCTGTGCCGCGCTCAGTGATCCTCGTTGGCATGAGGCGATGCAGCTGGAGTTCGACGCTCTCCAGCGCAACAAGACGTGGACTCTTGTTCCACGGCCGGCCGACGCTCGCGTTCTCTCCGGCAAGTGGGTGTGGAAAATCAAGACAGGAGCAGACGGCAAGTTTGAACATTGCAAAGCGCGCTGGGTCGTGCGCGGTGATCGTCAGCAACCGGGGATCGACTTCGACGAGACATTCTCCCCGGTTGTCAAGCCGGCCACCATCCGCACCGTCTTAACTCTCGTCGCTTCCAAGCAATGGGTGGTGCATCAACTCGACGTGACCAACGCCTTTCTGCACGGCAACCTCAACGAACGTGTCTACTGTCAACAACCTCCAGGGTTCGAGGATCCTGCCCGGCCCCATGACGTCTGTCTTCTCTCGCGCTCGCTCTATGGACTCCACCAGGCGCCGAGCGCTTGGTTCACCCACTTCGTCGAGCATGCGATCTCCATCGGCTTCAAGTAGTCGCGCACCGACAGCTCATTGTTCGTCTACAAGTGCGGCAACGACATGGCGTATCTGCTATTGTACGTCGACGACATGATCTTGTCAGCATCGTCGCAACAGCTGCTGCAGCACTTCATTCGCAACCTGAAGACCACCTTCGCCATCAAGGACTTGGGCCCGGTCAGTTATTTCCTCAGGATGGAAGAAGCGCAACAAAGAGGGCTTCATGCTCTCTCAGTCATCCTACGTCGTCAATGTCCTAGAGCGCGCGGGCATAACGAACTGCAAGCCCGTGTCCACTCCAGCCGAGATGACGTCCAAGTCTTCAAGCACCGACGGCGCGTCGTTCAGCTCAGCCGACGCGTCCTGGTACCGCAGTATGGCCGGGGCGCTTCAATACCTCACTCTAACAAGACCCGACATCGCCTACGCCGTGCAGCAGGCGTGCCTCTACATGCACGCTCCGACGGTGGCGCACTGCGCGCTCCTGAAGCGGATCCTCCGCTACATCAAGGGAATGTCGTCGCTCGGTCTTCAACTCCTCGCATCGTCAACACCAACGATCACCGCATACAACGACGTAGATTGGGTTGGATGCCCGGACACGTGCCGCTTGACGTTCGGCTTCGCAATCTTCCTCTGTGACTCCCTGGTCTCGTGGTCCTCGAAACGCCAGACGACGGTGTCGCGCTCCAGTGCCGAGGCGGAATACCGCGGCGTCGCAAACGCGTTCTCCGAGTGCACTTGGCTGCGGCAGCTCCTCCGCGAACTGCACTGCGAGGCTACCAAGGCGACCGTGGCATACTGCGACAACGTCTCCAGCGTATACATGGCGCGCAATCCCGTCCATCACCGGCGACCAAAGCACATCGAAATCGGCATCCACTTTGTTCAGGAGAAAGTCACCCTCGGTGAGCTGCATGCGCGTTCTCCAAATACCAAGTGCTCGCCAGTTCGCCGATATATTCACCAAAGGCTTGCCTACGGCGCTCTTCGACTGCCGGGGGGGGCATTGGCGAACACTGCCTTTACTTCAAACGGCCGCGACGTCCGAGTCCTTCGCGTGCACGACGCGGTCACATCGCCCTCGCCACGAATCAATCCAAGGACACCCACGACTCAGGCGCACACGCCCACGACTCTGCACGCTCCGGAACACCATCGCGTCCTAGCTTCACGGAGAGTTTTGGTTGTAGTGTTGAGTTGTGTATAAAAGGCTTTGCCATTGATCAATGAGAATCACGGTTGATCCAAATTCTTCCTTCAATCTCAAACATCTGCAAAGTTGTAATGGCACTGTCATAGTTTCTTAAATAGTAATGATGTATTTCAAAAGCTGCAAAGTTATAATGGCACATATCCATTTAACCCTACCTTTTTTCCTTTCCTACACATCCACATTTTATAAAAAAAATAAAAAAACAACACATCTTATTTTTCTTCAAATAAGTGACACATTTATTTTATAAAAACTGTAGCTTGAACTTCGTGACATTTTCAGTTTTCAATCTATGACGACCACAAAAAATCATCACTGGAATCGGGCCCAAGTTGAGGCTAAATGGGCCATTTGCTTATTTATGACAACTTCTAAATCCTTCACAAGAATTCGTCATAGACCACATGAAGCAAATCAACCTAAAACCGTCGTGTAAGATGGCAAGATCAAAATTGCTGGGTACCAACGAGGCTGTCCGATGGTGGTCGCTAAACGATGGCACTGGGAGGTTCAGGCCATTGATTCGTTGCCGACGTGGTGGCCGGAAGGCTTATTGGGCGCACGTTCGCCCCAGGTGAACGGTGGGCCCCACCCCTTTTTTATCTCTTCCTTCCTTTCTTCTTCTCCACTTTTCCTTTCTTCTCCACCATTCTTCTTCATTCTATCTTCTTCCTTCCACCGGCCGAGCACCAAGCCACCGCCGCCACCGCCGGCCTCGACCACCTCCCTGCGGCCGGCGGCGAGGTTGCCGCCGTGCCGCTCCGCCCTCCACCCACCCCCGCGCCTCCCGCCTCCCTAACCCCTCCATCTCTTTGTGCCGACTACTATCGCTGCCGCCGGCCTCCACCACGCCCACGGCCGGCGGCGAAGCTGCCGCACCGTCCGCCCGCCTCCCACCGCGCCCGCTTCCCGCCCTTCCTAATTTCTCCAACGCTTGCCCCGCCACGACCCTTCCTCGGCCATCCTCCACCACCCGGGCGCGCCACCGCCGCCCGCCCGCCGCCGGTCCGGCTGCCTCCCGGCCATCCCTCTAGGTCTGGTGACCATGGAAGCTTCCCCAACCCCGAACCCCAAATCCTAACCCGAATCCTAAGGCCGTCGGCCTCCGCCGCCGCCCGCGTCAGCCGGCGACTCGTCGGCGTCCGCTCCGCCCACCAACCGCCGGATCTGCTGCTCCCCTCCGGCATGTCGTCGTCCATGCTCTTCTCTCCCTCCCTCCCCCAACTCCCACGCCGAGGCGGATAAGGCGTTCGCTGCCAGCGCTAGCGGCGAACATTCGTCAAATAAGATTTTTGGGTGGCGGCAGGTTCGTCGAAACGCCCCCACGACTTTTAGCTTCCCCTCACTTCGGCTACGAGAACCAGCTTCCCCACGGTTTTTTTTTAATTTAGATGATTTTTTTACCGTGGTTTGCACGGGTTTTCACGGAGGTCGAGGTTTCCATTCCCTGCGTTCTTGGCCTTTCAGATGTTTCAAAGGATGGCCATAGTGATTGTGATTTCTAAAGTAGTTTTTAGATATGATTGACTCTAGGTTGCAAACCTTGTTTTGCGATGAAGGTTCCACACTAGATCAACATTATATTGCACATACAAATAGCATGATCTAGTTTGCTTTGAGCAAAAGTAATTAAAGTCATAGGTTAAGGTTGTTAGTCAGCCTAATTCATCCTTCCCCCTCTTGGGCTACGACCACTGCTTCCTTTCACTTTGAAGCATATAATTTAAGCTTCCGTAGCAACACACGTGAATTTTTGGAAGTACTTGTACAATAAAAAAAATTTCAAAGATCTCTCACTCTTGTATTATACTCCCTTCGTTTCAAATTACTTATCATTTTGATTTTTTTTTTCTAGATACATTCCATTTATTATGCACCTAGATATATATTATGTCTAGATACATAATAGAAGAAATATATCTACAACAGTCAAGACGATAATTAATTTGAAACGGAGGGAGTAACTCATAACAGCTCGATGAGCTGTTGTCGATAAACGCTTCGAAATCAAAGCTTATTGGTGCTTCCCCGATGTTTTGCATTACAAGAAGTACCAAGAATTTAAGATATATCAGCCATGAAGTCCTGGACTATGGTGCGGACAGCGATCGGGATCCTCACCGAATGTTTACGGCCGTCTACCCATGTCAAACTTCCGAAGGTGTAGACTCCCTGTACCCTCTGCCTCGCTTTGAAGGTCACCTTGAACGTTGCACTCTGACGGCCGCCCTTCTTGAAGGTGATCACTGAAGGATCCACAGACATGATCACACCGGCTGGAGCCTCGATCTTTGCACGGTAAGTCGTCGTCGCTTTCGCCGGCCCGACGTTGGTCACCGTACGCCAGACTGTGACAGAGTCCTTGAGATCGGGCACAGCGATGGACGGGAGGTTGAGGAAGTAGAGCTTTCCAATGTCCGTGGTACAATCTTGGTCTAGTTCAAGAGTGCAGTTGAAGAACTTGGTGTATTCCTTTGGGTTGATGTCGTAGACCAAGCCTGGGTCGAGGGTCCTTTCTGGGTTTATGTGGCCACCGCCAAAGTCGAACGGATCGGCTAGTTTCCTTGGCACTCCCTCAGCTTGGATTGGCATGCCAAAACGATCGGTTACCGATGCTGCAACAACCAGCAAAAAAAAAAACGCAGTTAGTAATTAATCCTAATTCAGGCTGCCTTGTTACCTTTGGAAGCAACAATTCTAACGATGTGATGAGTGCTGTAGCTATTACCAGTGGTTACAATGGCGGACTTGATCATGGCAGGCGACCAGTCTGGGTGAACTGATTTGATCAGCGCAACGACCGCGGAGACATGAGGGCACGCCATGAATGTCCCGGTCATGAACCGATACGAATCGCCCTTTGCTGCCAAGATGCTGACTCCAGGGGCAGCAATGTCAGGCTGTGGAAAAGGGGGCAATATTTCGATATCAATCGGAACTTCAGAAGGGTAGAATTTTGATCTCTAGGAAGTTTTAAACGCAGGAGACAGTCTTTGCGAGACGGCGAGAGTAGTATAGCACAAACAAACATACCTTGAGTACGGCAGGAAACGCCACGCTCGGGCCCCTTCCCGAGAACCCGGCGACCTTTGGTGAGAGCACCCAGTTTCCGACGATGCTCTTGGCCGGGGATATCTTCGCCACCGGCGAACTGGCGCCGTCAATGTAGCCGATGGCGATCCTGTAGCCGAGTTGGTAGTCCACGATCACGCAGACCATGTCGCCTCTGCACACAACTTGCGGCTGATCCATGCTGTTGTCGCTGTACTGCGCAAAGATCACGCCCTTTGCCTTGGCGACGAAGAGGGCCACCAACGCTGTGCCGAACGCTGCGCCTGGCGGTGTGCGCGCCGCCTCCACCGGTGCGAAGCACACGGCGATCTTGCCGGTGACGTTGGCCGCCGCCACCTCTTCCGCCTTGCAGCTGCATGCGCGTGGCACATTTAGCATCGCTGCTGAATAATTTGACGAGCTGGTGGACATATACATATACATATACATATAATTAATTAAAATACCTTCCAGCACCAACAAGTGAATGGAAGTCGTTGCTGCTCACTGCTGGCACTTCGTTATGGTAAAAAGATTGCCCCTGCATCGATCCAAATTAAAGCGGCATGATAAGAATGAATGGAATCCACTAATTTGCACCACTAGGAGGAGGATGATGGCGTGCGTCGATCGTACCACCAGCTTTTCTCCATTGCCGAGCGTTATCTCGGTCGGGAAGGACCGATCGATCGTGCTGGCCGCCACCGTAATGACCCAGGGCGAGGCGTTCAGCGCCGTCCCCCGCACGGGGCCGTTGTTCCCGGCGGAGAACACCACGGTGATCCCCCTCGCCACCAGATGCAGCGACCCGGGGATCTCGACCACCGTGCCCGCCAGCGACAGCGACAGCACGTCCACGCCGTCGTGCACGGCGTCGTCCATGGCCTTGAGGATGGCGGCGCTGGAGCACGTCGTCCCGGCGTCGCGCAGGTTCGACCAGCACGCCATGTAGACGGCCAGCCGCCCGCCAGGCCGCCCGGGTGGCTCGCGTTCCGCACCGGCGCGCCGGCGATCGTCGAGGCGGCGTGCGTGCCGTGGCCGTTCACGTCCCTCGGCGACATGCGCTCTTCCTTGGCGTCCACGGCCGTGAAGTCGATGTCCTTGGTGTACCACCGCGCGCCGATGACCTTCCTGTTGCAGCCTGTGGCGTTGAATGCCTGGCCGCCCTGACAGATACCTTTCCACCGCTTGGGCACGGGGCCGTACCCAGTGTCGTCGAAGCTTTTTGATTCCGGCCATATGCCTGCGGAGCACCAAACCAAATGAAGCCATATATAACTTTTCCTTAGAATATATTCCGACCTCTGCGACCGCACACAACTTAGACACAAACTGAGTCGACGACGCCGACGATGACATCTTTGCCATAGTTTGCCTTCTTTAGAAGCCCTGATGGTTGGTAGTAGTTGACCCCAAGAAAATCCCAGCTCCGAGTGGTCTGGAGCTTGTAGTAGGTGTTAGGCTTCACACTGATAACTCCGGGGTACTCTGCATACAGAATTAGTTAATTAGATGGTGAGGATAAACTTATTGTTCTTCGTATCATCCATGTGACACAGCTGGTTCGAAGATTACTCTTAAGTTGCTCTGCTTGGGAGCTGGTGAGCTTTGCCGCGAAACCGGAGAACCCGTGCTTGTAACTGTAGACTATAGACTCGAGGGCTTCATCCTTGATGTGGGATAATTAATGTGATTTCAGCGGCAAATAACAACAACAAAATGTGATTACTTGCAAAGTAAAGATAATATAATTAACATGTCCTTTTGATGTGAATGACAAGGATCATACTTGAGGTGATATATTCAGAGTATGTAAGAACAACAAGAGTTTTCTTATGCAAGAGAGAGATCGAGTACCTCCCGAGAATGGAGGCTAGAGTGTGGTGGTGGGAAGCGCTGACCACGGCTGGATCATCGTGTTTCTTCTCCCCCATGTACACGATGTAGATCTGAAATTTTACAGAAATTGATGGAGTTCCCTGATGAACGGAAGGGAAATTGGAGTTCCATGACATGGAACGAAACAAGGAAGCATGTCTTACCTTGCTGTCGTCCGCATTGGTGTAAAGTGGCAGCAAAAGAGTCAGAACCAGTAGCAGCAGCAGTGCAGACCAACAAGAAGCTAGTCTCAGGTCCATCTATCCTTTGTTCTGATGAACCAAGTGGTTGTGTGTTCCTTTCGATCTGGTGACGTTTGCTTCTTATAGCAGTCTTAAGCGACGCACGAGATCAAATTTCGTTCGATTTTTCTAGGACTGCATCAGCAGCTAGCGCGCGGTTCGAAATTAGGAAACTTGTTAATTTGCCACTTGCCAGATCAGGTACGGTCCACATGCATCATACATGGAAAGCAGCAGCAGCAGCGCGTGCCTAGCTAGTGCTTTGTCCTATTTCCATCAGGTTTAATAAACTTTGAACAACTTCAACTTGGCAGGCTCTGCAGACCATGGTAGATGCATGCATGCATGCATCATGCACCATGGTACTTTATCATGCACGGATACCGACATATCATCATCATTTCGCGGCGTGGTGACTGTTTTATTAAACCAGCTAATTAATTATTATTCGTCATTTTCGTCTAGCTTATCATTCTAACAGTATTTTTCTCTCAGAACAAACCAGCCACTAGCAACCAGCTAGCAGTACTTTTCTCTCATTACAAATCAACACCAGCCACCAGCTACCAACCAAACGAACAGACTGAATATATATATAGACACACACAGATGCTTGCGATAAGGTAGAGTGAGTTATAAGCTAGGATCCTGAATTTGATATGGAGTTAAACATATATGACGGCTCTTAAACTTGTCCTATCGTGTCACTAAAGTTCATGGAAGCAACTCTGCAGGAGAGAGAGATCGATAGCCAAATTCGTGTCACTAAGGGGCTGTTTGGCTCCCAGCCACATGTGCCGCTCGCCACACTCGCGGCCGTTCGCCGCCACGGAAATCACTGTTCCGTGGCGGGGCGCCGGTGGCGAGACGGGTTGTGGCCCCAGACCAAACAGCCCCTAAATGTTGTCAAAAAAAAATCGTGTCACTAAATAGCTTATTATTCCAACTTCGATGGCCAAATCAAAAATACAATGCACTCCAAATAACCCTCTATCATTGCTGTAGTTACTCTACACTACGAGACTTCTAATCTATACCAACGTTGATAAGCAGTGGCCGACGGTTCGGATTTACTGTTAGCAAGTATTAAGTCACCTACTCCCTCTGTCCCATAAAAGATTGCAATTTTAGTTTTTTTGGACAAATTAGTGGAGGATTGAAAAGACTCTAATACCCTCATTTGTTTGCCAAATGCAATAAGTTTTACCATACAAATCAGATCTGACCACTTAATTAGGAAGGTAATTAGATCTATTTTGTAAGATTGCATTCTTTATGGGATTTTTTTTAAAAGTTATGATTGCACTTTTTATGAGACGGAGGGAGTACAATTTTTACATTTTGCAACAGTAAATAATAAACTATTGGGGACCTCCAAATGGGCGAGTGACTTGCACTGTTTAATAACAAAAAATAAAAATCAAATATCAGGATTTTGTTTTTTTTTTTTGGGACAGAGCAAGTACACTCAAAGCACCTTAGACTGTCTCCAGCAATGATATGCATCTGCATCTTCAAATAGACCTTTTTGCGGTGGTCGGGAGAAGGATTCGGTGCTGCAAAAAGGTGAGCATTCCAGCAGCAGGCGGTTCCCCTCGCGCATCCCGTCGCGGTGGTTGGCTCCCGCGGCGGGCCGGAGAAACCGAGAAGGCACTCGCAGATTCCAGCTAGCCTCAGGCCGGGCGCCATGGCGTGGCGCGCCGCTCGCCTCCACCGCTCCTCGCTCTCCTCCTCCTCGTACTACCCTCGGCCCTCTCGCGGCGGCGATGGCCGCACCGGTACCCCTCCGGCGAGGGCACTGCCTGATGGACTCCTGCCGCGGCGGCAGCGGCTGCGATTGGGGCGCTGCGGCCAGGCGCATACATCGACATCACGCGCAGCGTCGTGCGCGGCGTTCGGCCGGGGCGGTGGTGGGGCACGTGGTGCGGCTCAAGCAATCCATGGCGGAGGGGGCCGAGTCAACCTCTCGTCGCCTCGAGTAGAGGCGGCGGATCTGCGCCGCCGGTGGCCGGGGAAGTAGGAAGAAGCGCGCCAGCAGCGCCGCCGCCGCCGGGAGGCCGCCTCAGAAGGTCAGCAGCGTGCTGCCGGAGTCCGGAGCCGGCCGCCCGTCGGTGCTCTGCTCTCCGCCCGTCGCCGGATCTGCACTAATGCGCTGCCGTCGAACTGCCCGAGGTCACCGCAGCTCGCTCGCCGTCAGGGCTCGCGGCCGCCACAGCTTCCCTCCGCCGCAGGGGGCCGAGGTCGTCGCGGCTCGCCCGCCGTCAGGGTCCGAGGCCACCGCGGCCGCAAGTTGCCTCCGCCGTTGGGCCCGGAGCAGCGCGGCGGGCGGACGGCGGCAGGCGGGGCGATGTAGCGGCCACGAGGTGAGAGAGGCAAAGGGCGCCAGGAGGGAGGGAGTGGAGGGGGAGCGTGCGTCGCGAGGAAGAGGGAGGCACCGAGGTAGTTGGGAAACAATGAACGAGAAAGGAGAGAGATTCCCCGAGAATGGAGATCGAAAGAGCCGCTGCTGCATTTTGAAGATGCAGATGCAGTAACCGTTAGAGCGGCTACAGTGCCGTTTTTTTCTGCATTATGCAGATGCAGAGAGGGTTGGGGTCTCCGCTGGAGACAGTCTAGGCTGATCTGCTTGGAATACTTCGGGCATTGGGCAAAGTGTAACCTTTGCCCATTATTTATAAAATAAAATAAATTTATGTCATTTAGAAGTATATACTCTCCGTCCAAAAAAGCAAGTTATTCATTCATGCAACTGTCAGGGGTAATCAAGTTTATTTTGCGTCTTATTATTCTATTTTAAATTGTACTAAAAAATCTATTTTAAATTTCTTGGATAACTTATTTTTTGGGACAGAGAGGTTAAGTTTCAAGACAAAAAATCGACTGGTGATATTTTTTTCTATCAAGAGTTTAAGCAACTTAGAAAGTGGGTACGACAACTAGGGACATGGATGTATATATTCCACCTCACCTCATCCCAGTTTGTAGTAAAAAAAAGCTAGTGCAGAGAATCATTCATCGTTTTATGTGAGCACGCTGCGAAGCAGTATTTTACCACCGACACTGATGGATCATTATTTTTTTGACTAGTTGCGCTAAGATATAGTAGTTAAGGACCCTAAATTCTATATTTCCATCCAAAGTTAAAAAGAAGAAGCCGGCCGAACGTAGCGGCGGGCCGGCCTCTTTGGTGCTGCTCCCTGGTACTCACAGTATATGCATGCATTGTGCTTCAATGTACAACGAAGCTCTTTTTCTCTAATCTCACCTACTGACAATGAACCGGGAAGAGAGGAAGCGGGAGGAGCCGCCTAGAGTAGCTCCGCGCTACAATAGTAGACGAACAATTGTTGCATAGTTTCGTTATTGTAAAAAAAACATCGGGTATCTTCAAAAGTTCTCTAAATCTCTTTTTAACACTTAATTTTTAGAAGACATGAAAAAATATAGTTCGAAGAACTCCTAATCTTTTAGAACTCGAGGACAGGCCATCTGGAGACCGGCCAGGGCATCGGAATAGCCTCGCGTCCTGAAATATCAACAATGGTCGCCAAGTGTTTGGCTCCAGACACACATCACAGGCGAGCAGCGTCCTTTATGTCCTCCACCAGATTCACAACCGGCTTCTTCTTGATTGTTGAAAATTTTGTTGCTGCGCTCACACCATATCGTCCACACTATTAGTATTGCCATGAAGAAAGTTCCTCGTGTCGCCAGATCCAGCTAAATCATGAAACCAACCCACCATATCTGTCTCTTTTCCCCAAGCCTTAGGATGCAGCGAGGCACGGCCACACCATGCGCCAATGGCTTGCCAAATGAGAACAGAGGCTGGGCATTCAACAAAGAGGTTGTGTGCTATTTCCAAACTCCTGTAGCACATCTGGCAAAAATAGGAATTAGGATGTTCTCGAATCAACAATCTGTCACCTGTCCAAACTCTGTTTTTGTAGAAGCAACCACATAAAGAACTTGCACCTGGAGGGTGCCCAGACTTTCCAAACGATCTTGGGGAACATGGATAGTGTGCCACCCTCAAACTGCAAGTCATAAGCCGATTTAGTTGTGTAATCACCAAAGGAGATCCTAGTCCATAAGATTGTGTCCTGCTCGATCGGTCTTTCCCTGGTCAAATGTACTTCTTCAACCATGCCCCATAACTGAACAAATTCATCTAATAGCTGCACCATCAGATCATGCATCACATCTGAGATCCATTGCTCATTTTGCATTGCTTTAGCCACCATTCTCTATTTCCTTTTGGCGTGCTTGTACAGTTTCGGGATAAGCAAAGCTGGTGCACTCCCACCTACCCAACTAAGGCCTCATTCGTTTCAATCGGATTGATTCCGACCGGAATTGATAAATGTAATAAGAAAATCATGATGGCTACTATAAGAGATCCGGATTTATTCTGGGTCAAAAATTAATTTACTCATCATAGGCACACAATGAGACTCGGAATCAATCCACTAGTCAAGAGGTATGGAATCAATCCGGCTCTTTGGTCTTTTGTTCTACCTATCATGATGAGTAAACTAAATCTCGATCCGGAATGAATCCGAGTCTCCATCATAAATTTCTTGATATATCTATTATTCCGTCCGGATTGAATCCGATGGAAGTGAACAAGCCCTAAGGGAAGTCAGAGTACAAAGCTGGAACAATACAATCCGGTATATCCTCAGCAGAGGCTATCCGCGAGGCTCCCGAGCGCATTGCATACTGAGCAAGTTCATGCGCTACTTTATTTTGCTCTCTCCAAATCTTGCTAAAGCTAACAGAACGGAGCCGTCCTCCTTCCTCCAGGATGTCACTGATAATAGGCGCCACAAGTGATCTATCTGTTCCTCCCGCTAGGAGCTTGCCAATCACCAGGGAGCAATCTGATTCGATAATCACTGAGTTGTCAGGTCATCGCTCGGCCAGCTTGATGCCATCCAGGCAGGCCATGGCCTCCGCCTCCTCAGCATCTCGGCAATGATGAACATACCGCCATGCTACAGCAAGGGGACGCCCCCGAGCATCCCGTACAATTGCTCCCGTCGCAGCTCTCCCGAACTCCTTACTGAAAGTACCATCAACATTGATTTTGACTATTTGATCGGGAGGAGGGGCCCATCTGTTATCCCTACAGAGATGAGGTGGCATGTCGCCAATCTTCTTCTCCGGAAACAGTTTCTACTTGTCGTGACCATCTACAGGATCAGCCTGTTGCCGGATCAGCAGCAGTTCTGCCGTGTATCTCACCAGAAGGCGACCGATCCTGCAATTGAGACTCCTTCACCTGCCTTGAGTACTCCGTTCCTGACCATCCCGCATCTCCAAATTAGCATAAGAAAATTTGCCTTGGTCTGAGCATCATACCTTTCTAGGATCATGAGGAGCCAATCCGGCCCTGTGTTCTGAATGTGTGCTTCCCCTGGCAGGATCAAATGCTTCCTCAGTTCAGCACGTAAAGCTTTGGCGTGAGGGCAGGAAATGACAGAGTGATAGCATTCCTCCTCCGGGAAGCCACAGAGCTGGCAATTGCTCTCCTGATCAAGGTGCCTGAACTTCTTGTTAACACGCATGGGCAAGCCATTTCTAACCACCTTCCACGCAAAGACTCTAACTTTTGATGGTATGTCAGCTTTCTAAATCTTTTTCCAGAGGATGCGTTCTCCTTCCGCACTAGTACTGGATCCTATGCTGCCCATCTCAAATTTCTCCCTCATAGCTAGCCTATATGCACTTCTAACCGAGAACAAACCGGTCTTCTCAAAGTTCCATGCTACCCAGTCTATTTTAATGTTAGCTGACAACTTGATCTTGAGTATCTCATCAATGTCACATGGGTGAAAGTATCTTCTAACCTGGGCCTCATCCCACGAACAGGACTCTTGGTCGATCAGGTGTGAGACACGTCGCAACTTGCACGGCCTGGTGCTTCCAATTGGTCTCATGCCATACGGCCTTGGCAACCAGTTGTCACGCCAAATACGAATAGATGAACCATCACCCACTCTCCATACTACTCCTTTCTTAAGCAACTCCAGCCCATATTCAATTGCATGCCACGTCTGTGAAGCATCCCCAGTAACAACAGTGTCCAATAAATTACCACTGGGAAAGTATTTCGCCTTCAGCACCCTGGCGCACAAGCTCTCCGGGCAGGTGATCAAGCGCCAAGCTTGCTTTGCTAATAAGGCCTTATTAAATAAGATGAGATCTTTCAAACCCATGCCCCCCAAATGTTTGGGTAATACCATCGTCTTCCATGACACCCACTGGACCTTCCTCCTGCCCTTTTCAGCACCCCACCAATAGGCACGGATTACCTTCATGAGGTCCTCAAATAGTGCCCTATCCAATTCATCCACAGGTAGCTCCATCCCATTCCATGGCCGCTCTGGAAATTTCCACCTGAACCATAACCACCTGAGGCGAAGAGCTCTACTGAATGCTTCTAGATCAGTAATTCCCAAACCACCTCTCTCTATTGGTCTTTGCAATCTTGCCCAACTAATTTTGCATTTTCCACCATGGATTTGTTGATTTCCAGACCAAAGAAAATGCCTGCGCACCTTGTCAAAATCTTTGATGAATTTCTTTGGTGGCTTGATGATTGTCAGGAGATACACCAAGAAGGAGCTTGCATTGGCATCCTGACATCTTCGCAGTGGCTTTGTCTTGCACATTTTGCAGATGCACTAGAGTAGCCCGACAGCGAAGTGAGCCAGTGGGCGGGGGCTGGAGCCCCTACGCTCGCCTCAAGCCCCGGAGCCCCTAGGCCGGAGGTGGAAGAAGAAGAGGGGAAGGGGAGCTGGAGGAAGAAGACGGCAGCGGGAGCCCCCCCTAGGCTCCGGTGCTGGCTTCGCCGCTGCCCGCCGAGCACAATCAGGAGGCCAAGGTAGTTGATTGGCCTAGTTCAGCTGCTCCGATGCATGCCACAAAACTTTTTTGTAGGTTGATTCTCAGACCAGTAGCATCTCCAAACCTTTGCATTATCTGAACCACCATATCAACATCCTACTTTAGAGGGTTTACAAATATAACTGCATCATCAGCATATAGGGACGATCGCAGTTTGGCATGCCGACCTCTTAAGGTGGGCAGGCAAACCTCATCAGTAGCCACCTTGAAAAGATTCTGCAGGATATCAATTGCTAAGATAAATAGGTAAGGTGACAGAGGGTCTCCCTGATGAAGTCCACGTTGATGCTTGATTGTTGGGCCGGTCACTCCATTTAGAAGAACTGAAGAGGAAGAGGAAGTGAGAATAAGAGCCAGCCAATCTCCCCATCTTGCAGGAAAACCTCTCTTGTGAAGTAGGTCTAGCAAATATTCCCAAGACACTGAATCAAAAGCTTTTGAAATGTCCAGTTTCAACAACAAAGCAGGTGTTTTGGTCCTGTGATACGCTCTGACAAGATTTCTCACATAAAGAAATTGTCCTGGATGCATCTTTTCTTGATAAAAGCACTCCGGGACACATCATCTAATTTTTATGCACATAGTTTTGCTGCTGCTATACTACTTGTCCAGCTTATATTTATCACCAATGTGTCAAAAGTTGCCACCAGTTATATTTGTCTGGTTTACCTGCAACCTTTTTTTTCAAAAACGCACGAGAACTGTGCTTCATTGTATTAGAGAGAAAAAGTTCTCTTACAAAATCATACTCTCATACGGGAGACTAGATATGAGAGTATGATCCAAACTCCAAGACTAGCTAAGAGAGAAAAACAAAAATGGACCTGACCCTGAAACTAGACCTGAACCTGAACACCTAAACTTAGAACGTCAAAGAACACCCGCCAGACCCAGGCCTT
Source organism: Cenchrus purpureus (assembly GCA_022644695.1). Taxonomy (NCBI): domain Eukaryota; kingdom Viridiplantae; phylum Streptophyta; class Magnoliopsida; order Poales; family Poaceae; genus Cenchrus; species Cenchrus purpureus. The sequence goes on along the minus strand of CP053457.1, from coordinate 96,194,269 downwards.
GCAGCCTGCTGGCGCCTGCCAGACACCACAGGTGATGCTCATCTTTAAAATCCCTCATGATGGTGTTGACAGAAGGAGCCACACCATCAAAAACACATGCATTCTGGTGCTTCCAAATCACCCAAGCGCCTAGGATAATAAGAGAGTTAACTCCTTTCTTAAATTGCTTTCTCACATGCTTTAGCACAACATGCCACCACTCAGCGAAATTGTTGTCTTGCTGCCCAAGGGCATAATCCCCAAGGTTCAGAGGTGCTAGAAGCCTGAACCAGACCTGCCTGGCCACCACACATGTAACTAAAAGATGCTGAATTGTCTCATCCTCTTGATCACACAAAGGACATTGATCTGGGTGTGGCAACCCTCTCTTTACAAGCTTATCAGCCATAACTGAGCCCTGGAAATAGGCATGGTAAGCTTATTTAGAAGAGTCGAATCCTTTGGCCTCCAAGGTCCAGATATGCCTGTCTTCTTGCTCTCTCAGCTCCACACCCTGTAAGTAGTCCCACAAGTGCAAGAATTCTCGTATACCCGTCCAAGACAGCCCCCCTCAAATAGTCGAGACCCAATTGTTGTTGTTTAATGCTTCAGCCACATTTTCCTTATTACAAATTCTTGGAGGCACACTTGCGAAAACTAATGGTGCAAGAAATTGCACTGACACCCCAAGCAGCCATCAATCTGTCCAAAATAAAGTGGAATTGCCATTTTCTAACTCAGTGGGGACAGCCATAGCGAGCAAGGCTAGCGAATTAGGGTGTGAGGGAAGATCAAGGTCCATCCAAGGCCGATCAGCTCTTTTTTTCTTGTGCCACTACCATCTAGCCTGCAGGGCCCGAGACATGACTTCCAGGTTAAGAATTCTAAGCCCCCCGAGGTCCAAAGGCCGACTTTTTCCCAAGCAAATAAACAAAATCCCCCATTAGCTTGATCTTTCCCCTTCTAGAGAAACCCTCTTCGGATTTTGTCAATTGCTTTAATGAACCATTTGGGGACGTCTATAGCAATAAGAAGATAAATTGGTATAGCTGAGAGCACGAATCAGACCATAGGTACTCGGCCTGCTCTGTTCATAAGACTTCCACCCTGGCAATTTGTCAGCAACCTTTTCAATCCAAGGCAAGAGATCACTTTTTCTTAGCTTCTTGTTAGACAGTGGCAGACCCAAATAGATACATGGAAAATCCGCAATAGGACAAGGAAGATATTAAGGATTTCCCTCATGATCTGCAGTTCTTCTTCGACTGGCTTTATGAAAAGGGCCACATCGTCAGCGTATAACAACAGCCGCTGTCCAGCAGTCCTTGGGGAAAGGGGCTGTAGCAAACCCTCCTCACCCGCCTTAACAAAAAGGCTGTTGAGAACATCCATAACAAGGATGAAAAGCATAGGAGAAAGAGGATCACCTTGAGAGTCCTCGCTGATGCCAAATAATATCACCAGGAACACCATTAATCATCACACGGTGGATGAAGTAGAGAGCATGCTAGATATCATGTTGCACCGTGTCATACCAAAACCCAAATATGATAGCACTTCCAGAAGGAAAGACTAGGAGATAGAATCAAAGGCCTTGGAGATATCCAATTTAAGGAAGAGACTGGGCACCTTTTGTTTATGAAGGACCTTCACAGTTTGTTGAACCAGGATGAAGTTGTCATGAATGCTGCGCCCTCTGATAAATGCACTTTGATTTGTAGCCACCATAGAATTCAGCAATGGAGCAAGTCTGTTGGCAAGAATTTTGGTAATCAATTTAGCAAAACTATGCACCAGACTGATGGGTTGAAAGTATTTGGCCAGAACTGCATCTTCCTTCTTAGGAATAAGAGTGATGTAGGCAACATTAAGCAGCCCAAGACCCCTAGCATTTCCTTGCTGAAGAGTAAGAATGGCTGCCATAAAATCAGCCTTGATCACAGCCCAACACTCCTTGTAAAATCTGCCAGTGAATCATCTGGACCCGGTGCTCTATCCATTAGCAAGGATTTGATAGTGGCCCACACCTCTTCCATATAAATTGGTTCATCCAACAAAGAGATATCCATGCCCGGTCTGTGAGAGGCAGGTAGGTCCAAAGAAATAGCCCGATCAGCAGCCTTACTAGTCATTTTTTCATAAATAACTGTACATGATCTTCTGTTTGTCCTCCTGGAAAGTTGCCACTTTGTCCCCATCAATGAGCTTGGGGATGAAGTTCTTACGCTTACGAAAGGCAACCTGTTTGTGGAAGAATGAAGTGTTAGTGCCTCCCTCTTTAATGTATCTGACTCAAGATCGCAATCTCGCGATAGTCCTTTCAAAGGACGCAAGGCTCAACAGAGCCGCTTCAGCTAGCGCCTCAGCCAATCCTTTTCAGGAGATAATTGTCGCATGTCTTGAGCCATTTAAGTCTGTGTAAAACCTCGCGAGCCAGGGCCAATTGAGTTTTTATGTGACCAACCTTCTTAGCACTCCATGATTGAAGAGCATGGGTCAACCTCTTAAGCTTGATGGAGATGCGCTCAAGAGGGCCAGCAGGGCCAACCGGCTGCTCCCAAGAATCCTTAACAGTTTCCAAGAAACCAGGCAGCTGCGTCCAGAAACTTTCAAAGTGAAATCTTCTTTTACCATCAACGCCATCCTTTAGCCCCAGAACCAAGGGGCAATGATCAGATATCTCGGTTGACTGGCTTTGAAGAACACATCCGGGAAAATATCCTCCCAATCCCTTATGCAAAGGACTCGATCAAGCTTAACAAGAGTAGGAGAAGTCCTCTCATTGGACCAAGTATACCTTCTGCCCAACAGAGGGATTTCCTTGCAAACTCAGTTATACTTGTGTATGCATTTCTGATGTCACATGTCCCCTCCCTTTTAGAACTACCAGCACTCACATACATGCAGTTTGCACTACCTGCAATTTCAGATTTCATATGTTGTTGGATGCATTTGGAATATAGGTCACTCGATGTCATACTGACTACCTTTGCTTGAAAGCTTTCAGTATGCATTTGTATTACTAGTTCTTCTCAGATTTATATAGACCAGATCTGTTGTACATATGATCAGTATCTTGAACTTATCCTTTCTAGAGCCTATCAGTGATGTATTCTTCCTCCTGTTTGAAAATTGCACTTACCTTCCATACTCCCTTTGTTGGAGTGCATGTCTTGCTTGCCTAAAATGATAGGAGTGCAGTGCTTGTTTGTCTAGTAGCATCAGCTGACTTTAGTTTATAGTTTCTCAGCTACAGTATGATCGAGTTCAATATAGTTCTCATTCAGCTTACTTCAGGGAAAATATGTGGAAATTCAAAGAAAAAAGCAATTTGTTTCATTAGAATTCAATTTTCGAAACCCACTCCTCTATTACAATGACTACAATATATCATTCAATATTTTGTATCATGCAAGTCAGGACATACCCAAAGCGTGCATTCGGTGTCCTAGTTCAGTTGAACTGCTTTGACATTGATGTGATCTGCCAGTGATGTTAGCTTGAGGTTGTGAACTACATACAACTGTGGATGCCTGCACTCACTTGTAGTCATAGGCAATTTAAAATATCAGACGAGACCATCTCTATTTATACCATATTTGTAATATGCGATCTCCAATGTTTTCTTTCCGTTTTGGATCTTTTCTATCCTTTCTAATCTCATAGTCAGATGTAGAAACAAATTAGATAACAGAAGGTATATCATATACTTTCTGTATTGAAATTGTACTCCCTGTTAAGAAGCAGCTGAACAATGCTTCTTGCGTATCATTTATGAAAATAGAAGGTATAGCATCGCTAATCCTCGAGTGGAAGTCTATTTTCTGGTCAACATGGAACCATGCCCAACTGAACACCACTTTTGGTTCAAATGGATTGAGAAATGGACATGATTCATTCTTCACATGGATTGAGTGAGATGGAGAACCACTCAGTCCTCACTAGGAAGTATTTCGCACCTGATTCCGTTCCAAAGAACCGAACGAGGCCTAGGTCGGTGGGTATTGGGCCGGATTCAATCCAACCCGGGTAGAACCCCGACGCGGGGTTTGGACTGCGATACCGGTCAATAACTTAATACGTACACTTGTTGTCAAACGAAGCCTAACCGATCGAATTCCTCCAAATCCAGCCATGCCGACGGCGGCGCAGGAGCCCTGGGCCATCCTGGCCTTAATCCCTGAGGTTGCTATGGACAAGAAGGCAGCGAAGCGCGCCTTCCCGCCCGGCGCCGACTTCTCCGTCACCTTCGCCGATCCCCCGCGCCCCTCCGTCCTCACAGTGGCGCCCCACGTCTCCCTCCCGACCTGCCTCAACCTCCATCCATACGTCGCCGCCGCCGACCCTTCCGGTCTGCTCCTCCTCTGCGGCACGCACCCGACGAGCACCGACTGCCTCATGGTCTCCCACCACGTCTGCGACGCGGTCACCGGCGAGGTCGTCACCCTCCCCTACCCTCCGTGCCCCATGTCCTTTCGCTGCGCCAGCATCGGTCTCATCGTCAAGGGCGACGCCGGCTGTATGGTCGCTGTGCTCCAGTCTGCACGATGCGACGGCGTCGACACCGGCGCCGCCGTACGGCCTCCTCGCCTGCGACCCCTTTGCCGAAGAGCCGCAGCAGCTGCTGCCCACGTCCCGCTCCGGCGGTCACCGACGAGCTCCGGCTGACACCATGTGGTCGCGGACGATCTCCCGGTTAACCGCGGCACCCGCGGCTGCGTGAAGGGTGAGCGGGGAGGCTGAGTGCGGATCCATGGCGGCCTCGACGCCGCTGGTCAGCATGTGGATGCTCGTCGCGTCGACATGGTGTCCTGCCAGGAGGTGGGAGTGGATCCACGAGATCAGCGTGCCATTGGCCGAGGTCTGGTCCGACGAGAGCTATGTGAACACCAAGCTGCCTCTGAGCATCCCTGCCCTTGCGTTCATCCACCCCATGGATCCCGACAGGGTCTGCTTCTTCCTTGGATCCTGCATCTTCGCGGTCAACCTGCAGCTGAGGAAGGTAACGGGGTTCAGTGAGTTTGAGATGCTTGACCCGCGTCGCAGCCTTCGTCGAAAGCGCTCATCTCGCTTCGTCCAAGCATGGCAGTATGATCCTTCAAGCACTCGTATGTATCTGTCTCATGCAGTATCTTCTGTCTTGGCTCCAATTTATTCCAATGTACTTCTACAATGCCATGTGCTTGCTTAATTTGCTTGCTGTTTATTACCATGAATCACATATTGCACAGTTCCAATTTTTTTAAGTGGGGAAGTACTGCTGTGCTTTGTAAACTGGCACACTAAACTTACGAAGGCAAAAAAAAACCGGGGGCATTGGCGGAGCCAAGTGTTGGCCAAGGTGGGCCCTGCCCCCCTGCTGTTGCTATCTTTCTTTAATAGATCGAGTGGCATTCACAGCTTTACAGTAAAAACGATTCACAACATGCAGCAAGGCCATCAAACTCTTCAAGCACGTGAGCTTGAGTACCCAGAAGGCCACAAGGCCATGGGAAGCAGTGCACCAGCACTTGCCACACGTCCAAATCATGCCCCAAATTCTACTAATCAAGCTATTTGTTTAGGCTTACATGCATTGACATTAAGAAGTAGTTGCAATATTAATTCGTGAATGGTAAAATTATTAACTATATTTTTTCTATAGTCACCCAAAATGAGGATGGAAACGTTCTCACAAAATTTTTAAAATGGTTAGTTTGTCATCTCGTCTCTAATAGGAATTTTTTCCTTTTGTAGATCAAGCAAATGTTGATTTTCATACTATAAATACTTAATGCATGTATTTGTGAAAACTTATGAAAATACAATCCGATTCTTGGCACGTGTATAATGTGACATATTTCGGCCCCCCCTTGGCACAATTCCTGGCTCCGCCACTTGGGGTGTAGTTGATAGTGCCTTAAACAAGCCTTCATAAATATCTGTTAACTTAGGTAGATAGGTGACAGCTTGTGTGCTCAGATGTTCCTGCCAACTGCATCTCTGCAGAATATATGCCCTGTTTATAATGCTTGTAATCTTTTTGAAGCGTTAATTAGTTTGCTCTCCTTAGCTTTTATATAACCATAGTCATTTCTTGTCTTAAAGGGCCTGAATTTGTATCGGCATGCTTGAGGCACGAGAAGTCAATTGCTGCTATGAGGTGAGTAGGTGACCTTATGATCTTGGTTGAATTTTTGTTTGCATATCACAGTCAGCATCCAATGAGTATTTTCTATTGAGGGTATAATATTATCTTTTTTTTATTCAGCTACTTTGGTAGACATCCCGCCTGGCGTAGAAACGGTGCGTACTATATGCAATTCTTCAATTACGATTGGATGTGATGTTTGTTTCGTCTAGGCTGTATACAGATGAACAAATTTGAATATCGGGTCTAGAGCTTACACAAAGCTTATGTTTCTGGCTTTTGCCTTACCTATTAACGAGTCCATAACACAACCTGTGTTTTGTCAAATTTACATATGGCTCTTGGCCCGGTGTTTTTGTCAAATGTACTACTCCCTCCGTTCTTAAATATATGACACCGTTGACTTTTTATTCCAACTTTGACCACCAATATCCATTGAACAGTTTAGTTAACTAAAGTAATATATATACCATTATGCCTATTGTCACCCTGTACTTTAGATTCAACCTGTAGTTTTATCTATTTACAAAAATATTTGCAGAAAAGACGAATAGTCAAACAAATGAAAAAAAATCAATGGTGTCATATATGTAAGAACGGATGTAGTATGTAAAAATTGATGGAATGTCAGTGTGTACTGTATTTATAGCGTCATGTTTATTTTGTTTCTTTCTTGGTTCCAACGTTTTTGTATGCATGGGCTGATATTTTCTTCTGTGTTTTCAGGTAAAATGATTAAGAGCTTTTGGGATTTAATAACCAGGAAGGAGCAGGAGATGGAGCAGCAGTGGCTGCAGCTGGAGCAGGAGCGGCGGCAGCGAGCTATGTGCCATGATTTCGAAAGGAGGTGTGAAATCTCAGAAGAAATTAAGCAGAATCAGCCTTCCTCATCTAAGCGTAACAAAGCAGAATCAGCCGTCGTCTAAGTATGAATGAAAGGGTAGAGGCGTAGGGCAGCATATGTTGTGCATGATTTGTATCCTTGGCTTTTGCAATGTTCATCGCTACTTCGGGGACGAACTTGGATTTCTTTGCGCTAGTCTCATCGATGAATCATTGGTATATCAGAAGGCAACGATGCAAAACATCTCTGCGCTGATTGATGGAATGAAACATTGTGCACCCAAGGCAATGACGCATTTCAAGATTCAGTCATAGGTTTCAAATAGCGAACAATGCACATTGAATGCACATTGAGAATGAGACAGACTCGCCTCTAGACAGTCACAAACGCAGAGGCTTTTGATGGAAATTTGCCGTGCTAGAGAAATCAAGTGACATGACTTTTATGTATACTACTGTACTAGAAGTTATGTTGCCAATATAAACACATTTAGAGTTGAACCACGTTAGATCCTTAAATCAGGAAAATCTAATATTCAAAGAGAACAATTTATGTAACTTAATTACCTGAGGAATAAAGGAGAGAAAGGTCTTTACCGTTTATTTTAACGAGACTGATTTTACATTCGTACTACTCTGTATGACCACAAATATAAGCATTTTTGGAGTTTACAGAAATCAACCTTTTTAAAAATTTGAGTGTCATCAATAATAAAAGATTAGACCTAATGAAACCAACTATCATAGTATATAACTCTTCCGATTTGAAACATTTTGCTTTTATAGATATGATGGGTCAAAGTACAATTAGTCAATGATGCATAAATAGTTTTTAATAAGATATAAATGAAATAAAATCAAGTATTAAGTAAAAAAGTATTCAGGGAGCCATTAGAAACTAAATATGGATAAATTTACACTAAACGGTCACAAGATACTGCGTCAACAAATTTTTATGGTGAGAAAAAATAAAGAAAAACCATGATGACCTGCACATCTGTAGAGACTCGTGGAGAGTCATCTCACGAGCAGATCAAGCACTCTCTCATTGGCTATATGAGGATGGCGTTTTAAAAAGGACAAATCTGCCGATATAATTTATAATCCTTCAGGATTCTACGTCGTTTACACAGTGGAAACAGTATCCTCTTCCCCTTAGGGTCCTCCTCGTTGATCCATGCCTTTAGAGCATTTTCATGGATGGACTCCATTTTTGTAAATTCAAGAAGAACTCTGTCTCTTTTGCGAGCATATCCATCACCAAACAACAAAGAACTTTTGCAGACCCATAAACCACGCACCAAATATGCATACTCTGGAAGCACTTGCAGGATTTCTTCCTCTGAATAGGTTGGAGCAAGGTGCTTCAGAGCATCAAATTGATTTACTTCTGAAACCTATTTTCAATTGGAAAATATTAAAAAAAAGTAGAAGTCAACTTCTTCAGAGTTCCAAGCATGCATTGAACAGAAACATCTCAATCTAACCTCTGTAAACCATTTTTTCAGGCGTTCACCCAGTGGTAGCAAAAGCATCTCCCTGTCATGGAATGCACATAGAAATATGTAACTTGTACATCAAAATGCATTATACAGTTCAGACATAGCGACAACAATCCGAAGAAGTTTGAAGAAAAGGCAGTCAGCCAGCCACTTATAGAAAAGAGAATGCAAGAAAATGCAAAATATACACATTTGAAGGAAGACAGTTTTCTTGAAAAATATTGGATGTAGCAAATTTAGTTGCGGTTTTGTAGCATGCGACATGAGTAACAGGAATTTTCTACCATAGTATAATTATAGCAACACACAATTCAAAGTGCATGGTTTCATCTTCATAAATATTGACAAACTGAGAAACAAATATTCTTCAACTAATATGTCTGATGCCAAAATTCAAGTAACAGTAAACTTAAAATGTCTGGTATCAGATAGAAGATGTGAATACACCAAACTATGATGGGGTGTCGTGACCCATCAGTAAAAGTTGAAACCATTTTAAATACATCCAAATTGACATTCTGTAATCATGACCAAAGGAACCAGAATGAATTGTGAGGATGCTCCCCTACATAACAAGAGTTCATGCATTGTTCTTAATAACACCTACTTACTGCTGTCACCTAATTTCTTCAATAACAGTTTGTAGAAGTCTAGTTTTCTTTGACAACTTACATACATGCAAAGAGCTTTTGGCGCTCCTCCAGCCGAGAACCATGCTGGATTTAGAGATTGCAGGATAAAATATAGAAAAACGATTTAGACACGTATTTAATCCAAAATAATAGTAACTTGCTTAACTAATAGACACCTTTAATATTCCCACCGCTCAAGTTCCAAAAGTTTCTGGAGCTAGGATTGTTTTTCCCGAACCAGCCGGGAGCTGCCTATCCGTTATATCAAGAAGGCTGGTGTTGGGGATAACGGTCTCCAAAAATTCTTGAAGCTGGAGTAGACCCTTAATATATCTGCTTTTCTCCTACTTGTTTTTCCAACATTATAATCTGTACATTCTAGTTTTCTCAAATTACAAAAATTTACTAGTAATACCCACTGTTCAAGAAACCGTTTTTAAACGTACTTTAATTGCACTTAAGTGCACATTGGACCCCCAGCATTGCGCTTAGGCATAAACACCCAATTAGCTTGGTGAAAAGTCAAACCCATGAATGGTGAAGAGCCAGGGAGAGTGGGAGGGAGAGGGGAGGGAGAAGAGCTAGGGATGGTGGGACAAGAGGGAGAGAGGAATAAGACTGTTCACCAACGGCAAGAAGCTGTTGGTGGGCTGGGCCTTACCTTCTTCCCTCTTTCTCCTTTTTTTTCTTTTTCCCTTTCTCATTTTTTTAATGTGACTATTCCTGCAACAGTGCAAATGCTTAATCGCGTTTAATCAACATTTACTCAGCTTAGACGCTACGCAGAGGCCTAGCGCACGCCTAGCACCTAGCGTTTTCTTGAACATTGGTAATACCTGATAAATCAGTTAGTTAAGACTTAAATTAACTGATAAAAACATCACAGAGATAATCCTTTCATAAAATCAAAGAAAATGCACACTCAAGAAGTTAAATACTACCATTATTGTAGTAATATCATAAAATGAGCTGCTTCACCAAACACCACAATTTCTCGTAATGAAAGCAAAAGAGAATAGAGAAGTGATGTGCAATGCACCTTATTGCTTGGCATTTGTTAACACGCCTACTCCTAGTTGAGGCTCCAGGACACAAGGACATTACATAATCAGAGCTGGACAATAAGACAGGATCAGTTGTGTTGGCAAAGTAGTTCCCAAAAAAAAGTTGTGTAGGCAAAGGAGGTAAAAAGGAGGATTGTTTGGGAAAATTTTACATTAACCCTGACAATGATAATAACAAGCAAATACAGGAAAAAAAGATGCCAACAAAAATAAAGTTAACTCAATGCAGATGCTGCAGTTCTAGTAAGTTGTTGCATGATATTTCTTTTCGTTACAAGGGTTATGTCTAGATTCATGGCTAAATTTATGCACCTAGAAAGCCAAAACGACCTACGTTTTGAAACAGAGGGGGTATTTTTTTTACTCATATATTCTCTGCTTTCAGCATTCGTTGAGGTTAATATCTAGTCTATCCCCCAAACTGTTCTGGACAAATTCTCTGCATTCAGAGATCATTACCCATGCATGCATATGCACCATTGCCAGTCTCACTATCTCAATATTATGAATAGATTCGGAAAAAATACTCTTGAAGTCATGATCCAGAACTACAGAAAGTACAGAGCAACAATTACATCCATTTTTTTCCATTATATGCCAAATCAACACAACCAAATCCTGTGTTTAAATCCATAGGATTCGAAAGCACAATATTATGTGTTTCCTATTCATGTGTTGGTGATCCTGTCCTAAAAAGCAGCCGCCAACAAACACTGGCACTAGGCTGCCTAGTGCTTGGTTGTTGCCTCACTCTCGGTGCCGGCTAAACAGTAATTAGGCATCTGGTGTCATGCTATCGTGCAGACTAGCTTTTACAGAAAAAAATGAAACATCAACAGCAACATATCTTGCTAAAATAAACTGGCAAACAAACAGGAGACAATAAAAACTACAAACAGGTAGCATTTATTTTTGCAATGTAGTAGTCTAATCTTCTTGGATCCATTTAGAAAATTTGTTGCAAACAATGAAACATAATCCAGCGCTCCCTAGCTACATCAAGGCCACATCAGTTTCCACCTAATGCCAAGTTTGATCTAATCTGGGTACAATATTACCAAATCTGCTATTTTTAAAGTTACCATTAACCCTCCCAAAACAAAGTCATGTCATTCATTTAATAATTCTGTTACCAAATGTACGGATATTTAAGCTGTATATGTGAAAATTCAAAAGGTGCTTTCATACTACTATAGTTTTAGAGAAACTTCCAATATATATTATATTAGAAAATAGTGGTGAAAACACATTATGCGACCATATCCATTTAATAAAAGGAAATGTCAACAAAGAAAGCTGCAGTATAACTGAACCACTTCTTAGAAGGCAATAATGAAAACTCATGAAGGCACTCACTTCCTCATTGTGAAATCAATAGGTCCACCCTCATTTGATATCATCTTATCATGGTACTTGGTTGCAATATTACTCCCTGCTGGTTGGTACGTGAGAGAAATCCATGGCTGGAACAACAAAAGAGTATGTAAAGAACAGAACAACATCAAGCACGCAAAAAGATTGAACTTTTGACAAGTTATAATGTAATAATTAGCAAAAGAAAGACACATGAAAAGTCACATAATTACAAGACCCATTGTTTAGCAGAAATGGTAAAATACAATATAACAGTACTAAAGGTGACCCTGAAGGCTAGCTAATGCAGACAGAATTTTCTAAGACCGACTCCAGCAGTTTGGACGATCTGCATCTGCAAACGCCCTCTATGCACTAGGGAGAGAGAAGAAAACAGTACTGCCAGAAGCAGAGCACTCCAGCAGCATGCGAATCCCCTCGCACATCTTGCTCTGGCGGTTGGCTCCCGCGCGCGAGGGGAGCTACCGCGCGGCTGCACCTCGACCTCCAAGCCAGCGAAGGAGGCCGCCCGTGAGAGCTGCGGCGCAGACGCGCCTCCCCCAGGATGCAGACGAGCGGCGGACGAGGCTCCCGGCGAGGCCGCCTGTGGCCTTCCTCGGTGAGGCTGCTCGCGGGGATGGGAGGCTGCCGCTCCCCGGCGAGGCCGCCCGCAGGGACACGACTCCCTTGGCGAGCCGCCTGCAAACTTCCTCGACGAGGAGGCCGCCCGCTGCTCTACCCCGCCAGGAGGAAGAGGGCCGCGGCCGGCGCGACGGCGGCGAGATCCGCCCCAGCCTCTACGCCGACGGAGATCCGCGCCGCCTGCGACGACGGCGAGATTCGCCCCCGCCTCTGCGCCGACGGAGATCCGCCCCCGCCTGTGACGACAGCGAGATCGGCCCCCGCCTGCAACCTTCCTCGACGAGAGGGCGCGGGGTGGTCGAAGGGGAGAGGGCGTGGGGTGGTCGGAGGGGAGAAACGGTTGGAGCTGTGTACGATGAAGAAAGGAGAGAGAAGCCTCCAGATTCCCCGAGAATGCGTGTGAGGCGGAGTCCAACCGCAAAATGTAGATGGTGATGCGGACTCTGCTGGAGGATGAACAGTGCCACTTCATTCTACATTTTGCAGATACAGATCGTGGTACAGACTCCACTGGAGTCAGTCTAAGGAAGTAAAGATAAAAATGGTACTATCATATCTAACCTCAGAATCTTCTGCGTGGTCCTTAGAATCTTCTTGGTGCTTGTCTCCCTGTAAGCACATGAAATATGATTATGAATAGACCATAGCACCAGAAGCTGTGTTCAATCTATACTTATTAATGGTGCACTCCTTTTATATGCAACTGACGAAAATAACCACAACAGAAAGTAGGAAGCTTACCAACCAAAAAAGAAAAGAAAAGCTCAACAGAGTAAAGAAAAATAATGCCAATAAGATTAAGGGAAAGCAGTATTAAACAGTTTATCACAAACACCCAGGATGAAATATGTTGGACCATATTCCAAGGCATTAATAATCTATCTCCTTGGAATTTTGAATCAAAATAAGCAACATCTGTCTCATACTTGCAGGCACTTAGACTCCTTCAGATATTCTATATGTAATTGGCATAAGTATTGGACAACATAATAGTTTGCATGTATGCGACACTTCGATCAAAGTGATCATATAGAAAGGGCAACAATGCAGAACAAAACAGCAGGCCAAGTTTCGAGCCAGTAAACCTTTAGAGCAACAAATGGTGCTAAATCTGACCAAAAAAAAAACTTGTGCAACACCTTAAGAGATGAAGCCTTTGAGCCACTAGCACCACCATTCATTTCCGGAGATTGTAAAGCCTGCCTAGTATATGCTCGACCAGAAAATGCATGTGACATTGATGGTCGCAGTTGCACAACTGCATCAATATGATTCAAATGAACCTGCAAAAATAAAGGAAGAAATTAACTCCACAGAACATAACAAATAAAGATCTAATGCTAGTGATTAGTCTCATGTTGACTAGTAAGCTACCAGCCAACACTTTCTCTCTGGAGGCCAAAAATGTGGAAATGTGTTTTGAGTTCAGTTACAAATAATAATTGCTAGGTGTAGAAGACAAGAAGCTATAAAGACCACAAACTCAGTACCACTGGAACAGTAGGGGTGCCTTGGGGAAAAGCGTTCAAGGGTACAGAGTCAAATCAGAAATAACATAACTGACTGTAACAAACAAGCACTAGCTTTATCTCTGATTGATGCAATTGCGATAGAACATATGAACATGAGATGGGAATAAAAAAAATTAATGATGCAACCAGGAGTTATGTTACCCAGGGGCTTATTCAGATAGAAAGGCAGCAACTCAAACACAAGAGAACACTAACCTTGCCCTACTAATACAGCAAAAATCATTAGCACGTTTATGATTCGCTTCACTGTTGTTGCCATATATATCCTACACTAAGTGTGGAATGCCAATTCGATAGGCTGTATCTAGCTACTCATTACCGATATGTGTCTACCAACTAAAGAACCACATAAGCTGTCATAAAACTTACCAAGTTGCCCTTAAGTACTCCAACCACGTAATGTGAAACATCATCCGCCTTTGATGATGATAGTGTCTGTTAACAACACAAAGAACAAAAACACGATATCAATGAGATATGAACAGATTTTGTGATAAAATTATGTGAACATTAGCAGAACTAGTACCCAATTTAGATACTCCTGCCAACAGAAAAATCTAGGAAATGGCTCTAGCCACTTCTTGAAAGTATGATTCTCTTTCAGATATATAGATTGAAAGAATCATATGAATAAACTTGTCTTGGAAATTAATTTCATAATATCATACTTTTGTTGTATTTCATAGAGACATTCAAATAGGAAAGAGAAGTCAAAGTTGCACTTGGTATTAATGTCCAAAACGCTGACAATGCTGCCCCATCTCTTCAATGCACTGACATTAACACACAGGATCATAAAAAAAACAATTCAACAAGTGATTCTTATCCTATGTTACTTGATGCTGTACAACGCAGCTAATCTTTATCTCTAGCTCTAAGCTACAGCCGGATTAAAACCTGTCATACTTCACATTATGCCAACCAGAGATTATGCAATAGAAAAATAAACACTGAGCAGTTAGATGTTATTTTGTATAAACAATGAGCAAAAAGTTCATAATCAATCACAATGACCACAGAAAGCAGGAGACACAGGAAGCAGTAAAAATGTAGTCAAGAAAGGAAGAACTGATGTTCTTCATAGAACAACAAAACTAGGGTGCACATGCACATTTAGTAAACCAACCATTATGCAGTTAAATATCCAAACATTAAACATAAAAAATGACAATTTTATCGACACTGATCAGATTAAACCAACAAGTGAACACAAATACAACTCTGCCTAAGGGCATCACATAGCTAATAAGTACATTTAAATAGTGGGTCATGTGATTTTGCAAGATTAAAAGACTCACCTGCTTTGTCACTCTGAAAGGTGCCTCTTGGTCATAATTTTCACTCTGTGTATCGACGCTCAAATCAACTTCAACTTCTGAACTCAATGGCTTCACACGAACCTGATATATTCATAATTCTTTTGCTGATTAAGATATATTCTAGATACCAGAAATTCACAACAGCAAAAGAACAGATGCAGTTAATTGAGAATGTACCTCTTCACATATCTCATTTAACTCATACGTGCCAACATGGCCTCAGGGGATATTGCATAATGTACAGCTGTGGTACAGATTATAAATAAAATAGCTATTTAGATACAAATATAAATTGAAACACAATTTTCAGAATAGAAATAAATTTATTGTTCAATTCAACGTGAAGAAACAAACAACTGATATATGTTCAGGGCAGATTTAAAAAAGAAACCTAGCATAATCGTTTATCAGCATTTTAAGAGGCATACTTGCTCATCCAATGGGAGTTTCATTCTCATTAAATTGCATGCCACCTAGGATTGTGGAAAAAAGTAAAGGAGAGAGAATAATGAGACCATTTCTATTTTGTTGATGTGCACTCTTGGAATAAACAAAATCAAATCTTGCACTGGGATTGGCCTAAGATAAGCATGCAAAGATGAGAAGTAAATGAACTTGCCCGAAACCCAACAGAATGATCCAATTCAATTTGGCACTTGGCTTGACACACTCCAATCTAAAGTGCAATGCAGAAAAACTAAATTAGATTGCCACAACACCCAGCAGAATTATCCAATTCAACCTGTCATTCAGTTTGACACGATCCATTCTTATTTCACCCAACAGAGAAAGAATCAGTTAACTTCAAAGAATCTCACGAACCAATTCAGTGCCTAGTCAAATTCAGGAACAAGCACTCAAGCAGAGCCTATGATTAGGCAAAGCAAAGCTAAGGGGTATCAGTACAGCGTGCGCGCTCCACCCATCGTGGTAACTACACAGACCGTCAAAGCCGGAGACATCATAATCGTCAAGCGGTCGATAACCCAATGAATGGGCAAAAAAGTAAAAGGGACGGAGCTCCGCTAGACATTACCTTGGTGTCGTCATCGAAGGGCTTGGGGGTGTAGTACACATCGATCTCGCGCACCACGAAGTCTTCACCGTCCCCCGGCCCGTCCACCTCCGGAGCGTCCAGGCGATCATCCTCCAGCGGCGCGGCGGTGGCGGCCTCGGGCTCCGGTTCCGCCGCCGACTCCGGCTCTGGCACCGGCTCCGGTATGGGCACGGCCACCGGTACGGGCTTGGGCTTGCGCTTGGCCTTGGCCTTGGGGCGGAAGCGGGTGGAGGGGGCGCCGGCCGCAGCGGCGAATGAGGCCGCCGGGGCGTCGAGGGAGGCGAGGTCGGCCATGTCGACGTCGGCGTCGAGGGATGGTGGCTTGTCGCCGCCGGTCGCCATCGTCGCCGCGGGACGACCTAGGGTTTCGTGAGTGTGAATAATTTGGGGGGTTTTGGACTTTGAACAAGGGCCTGGGGATTGGGGTTTTGCGCAGCAGTTTGTGGCTTTTGGCAACTGATGATCGCTCGCTTCCACGGTTCCACACCATTTTCCACCCACGCGACGCGGCGTACCTACCGTGACCGCTACTCCGCCGCTTGCCATCTGTGTTTGTTGGGCCGTGGCTTCTGCAAAAGTTGTCGTGGGCTGTGGGCTGTGAAAAACAGCTGTGAGGAAGTGACTGTGAGAAAAGCAGAAGTCCATTTGGTTGAACCACTGTGGCTTTTAGAAATACTAGTAAAATGTGTGGCACACACGTGTCTTAAAAAACCACAATAATTATAAAATTTATTTATTTTGGAAAGAAATGATGTATTTTAAAAAACCACAATGTATTTTTTTT
Source organism: Cenchrus purpureus (assembly GCA_022644695.1). Lineage (NCBI taxonomy): Eukaryota > Viridiplantae > Streptophyta > Magnoliopsida > Poales > Poaceae > Cenchrus > Cenchrus purpureus. The sequence goes on along the minus strand of CP053457.1, from coordinate 96,177,432 downwards.
GGAAACCAGCGTGATGCATGTTTTGGAAAGAAATAAGTGTCACGCCGCTTGATATATTTTTTAAAATCAGCATGATGTATTTTTAGCCGCCTCTTGATGTATTTTTGGAAGGACGACGAAAGGGCGGCGGTTAACCACCAAAAGAACTCGTTCTTTATAGTATAGACTCTCTCACTTACAGACCGGTCCCACATGTCATGGACACAAAACATATTCTTTCTTCTTCCTTCCTCTCTCTCTCACCTCATCTTCTCTTCCTCTCTCACAATCTGCCCGAGACGGCGGGCCTTCTGGGCCGTGGCTGGGGCTCGGCCGGCCAGGGCTGCTTATGCGCATGGCGGCCCCAGCGCCGGCACGGCACGCACACCGGGCGGTGGCAGGGAGCTCACCGCCATGGCGCGGCCGGAGGCAGGCAGGCTCGTTCACTGGCGCGGTGGCGAGCTCGCCCGGCCATGGCGCGGCGGCGAGCTCACCGGACATATTGGACTTCTTCCTCTCGCCCGGATTGCGGGACACCAGCGGTGGGTGGCGGGTACCGACGGAGAGGCATGGCGGAGCCCGCCAGCGCCGCCCGTGAGGGCCGCGGAGCCCTGCCCGCCCGCGAGGCGCGGCGCGCGGAGGCAGTGAACAACAGCGGCGGCGGACGCGAGGTTGGATGGAGTAACGAGCGGCGGCGGACGGGAAGGAAAAAAGAAAACGAACCGGTACCTTATGTAATCAGTGGCAAGTGGGTAATTTTGTAGCCCAAAAGCAGCTGAAAGCAGGAGGTCAAGGTGCTTTCAAATTTGTACTAGGCAAAAGTTACTTTTGGCTGTGGCATTGGATGGCAGTCAACCCCTTTAGTTGGGTTGTTGGCTTTTGGCAAAAGCAAAAGCAGGAAAAAAAAGCCAACTAAAGGCACCCTGATTCGATTCGAGAAGTCGCTCACTGTTGGATCCAACATGGTGCTCGCTTTATGTCGTTTGGTCCGGAAAGTTACGAAGAAAATAAATTTAAATGTAAGGCATGTTTTAACTAAAACAACTCAAGAGCATCTGCAGAGTTTGCCGAATTTTATTTTGCAAATATTGTATTTTGTCAACTTCTGAAAAGATATGTAAAGCAGTAGCGAAACCAGCTGTGGGGCAGCCCCCTACTGCTGGCGCCACCATGGGAGCCCCCAAGCCCCTCTAGGCTGGAGGTGGAAGAAGAAGAGGGAAAGAGGGGTTGGAGGAGGAAGAAGGAAGGAGCAACCCCCTCTAAGCCGGCAAGCTGGCTTCGCCACTTATGTCAAGTAGCTCATCTCCAATAGTTTGGCATAATTCACTTGTCAAATCCAGATCTAACTTAAATCAGGAACTCGGAGAGAGAAACAAAATTATGTTTATGTCCTTTCACCTCTTAAAAACTTACATCAGAAATCTTTTTTGTTATTTATTTCTTTTTTCACCCTCCCACCTGTCTAGAAACGACGATACCAAGCGTGTGTTGTGTATATTTACGCGCTCGAGGCTGGTTTTCCCGAGTTGCCAAAAATTGTCAAGTTTTTTACTAAACTGTTGGAAGAGTATTTTTTAACATTTTTGCCAAAAATCAAAGATGGCAACTCGATTTGACAATGTACCATTTCATTCAGGTATGAAATTTTGTTTAAATACATGAACCGTACAAATACATTCAAAATTGAGTTAGCCAACTATACAATTTTATACTAAAAAAAAGCATGTATGGAAGGGTTGTGGTTGAAGCCAATCCATACAAATTTAAGTTAGCCAGCTATACAATTTTATACTAAAAGCATGCATGGCAGGGTTGTCGGTGAAATGACTGCAGTTATGACTTCTCTGTTGAAGCAGCTTTTATGCCTGCTCTGCTGAAGCCGTTTGTCGGAAATCATCTGGCAAAACAACTTAGGCCTTGTTTAGTTGTTGGAAAATTTGCCTTTTCAACGTTTCGAACTCCTGTAGCATACTGTAGCACGTTTCGTTTGTTTGTGGTAAATATTATCCTATCATGGCCTAACTAGGCTCAAAAGATTCGTTTCGCGAAGTACATCAAAACTATGTAATTAGTTATTTTTTTTACTTATATTTAATACTCCGAACATATGTCTTTTGGCGTATTTAATGTGATGTGATGGAAAGAGAGTGGAGAAAACGTTAGAAACTTTAGCAAACTAAACAAGGCCTTATCCGTCTTTAGCAATGGCTCTGAGAGCTCAAATGTCATATACTCCCTCCGTACTAAAATAATAGTCGTTATTGGTGTTCGTGTCATAAGTTTGACCGAATTTGTATCTTCAAATAATTTTGTTAAAAAATAGATTCAACTATATATGTAGTGATATAAATTTTGTATCATAAATATTAATATATTTTTATATATATTTAGTCAAAGTTGTTTATCGGGAAGCGAAAACGACAGTCATTCTGGGACGGAGGGAGTATGTCCTTGACTATGTGGATTGTTTGAATATATATGAATTGAATGTTTACCTTTTAGTTGTAAATTTGAGTTAATTTGAAATTATGTGAATAATTAAAGGGATTAGTGGGCCTTGTAAATTAAACACTTAATTTGGACAAGTACACACAAAATGGGAGGTGAGATATATGTTTAAACACTTAATTTTGTTGTAAATACCACGACTTTTAGGGTACTTCCGTACCGATTGTTGAGGGGAGAGGAAGCCACGAGGAGCCAGTTTTTCAGACTTCGCTTCCCTAATAGAAATTGCAAAACGACTTCTTGGGTTGTTCGAGGCTGAAGCCATTTTTATGATGTCTTTCATTTGTCGGGTCAAATTCTTTCAAGTTGTCGGGTCGGAGTTTTTTAGCTCGTCCTCGAGCTAGAAGTCAGGGAAGTGGGAAAGGAAGTCGTCAAGCAGTCTCCCAGGTGGCGTCCTCATCCGGCAGACCACGCCACTTAATGCGTACGTGCCACACACCACGGCGCTGCTGCGCCTGCAGAGCTTGCTCCGGCTCCAATAGGATGCACCCATCAAATAATGGCGGAAGCGAGGCCGAGGCGGCCGACACATCTCCGCGGTGCGGCTTGAGCAGTCCCACATGGAAGACGTCGTGGATGCGGGCGCCCGTCGGAAGCTTAAGGTGGTAGGTGACGTTGCTGACACGTTCCAACACCTAGAACGGCCCGGTGTAGCTAGGACCCAGCTTGCGCTTGTCCCGCGGGTCTAGGGACTGCACCGTCCTATGCAGCAGGCGCAACCAAACCCAATCGCCGATGGCGAACTCCATGTCGCGGTGGTTGGCGTCGTAGTATTTTTTGGACATCTGTTGTGCCTGGAGGAGACGTTGGTGAACCTCTACAAGGATGTCGTCGCGACTGCGGAGGAGAGCGTCAGCCATCTCGGTCTTGGCCGTCTCCGGCTTGTAGGGCGGGATGAGCGACAAGGAACGGTCGTAGACCACTTCGAATGGTGTGACACGTAGGGTGGTGTGGAAGGAGGTGTTGTAGCAGTACTCCACCCACGAGAACCAATCCACCCAAGCACGTGGTCGATACAGCGTGATCACCTTGTTTACGACCTCCAACTGGCCATTACTCTGTGGGTGGAATGCGGTTCTCATGCGCAGCTTCACGCCTGCCATGCCGAAAAGGTCGCACCAGACGTTGCTGGTGAAGAAGAGGTCACTGTCACTTACGATGGAGGAGGGGAACCATTGGAGGCGCACGACCCCATCAAAGAAGGCGCGGGCGACGGACGCTGCAGTGTAGGGGTGGCCGAGTGCGATGAAGTGGGCGTACTTGGAGAAGCGATTGACGACCGTCAGGATGACCGATTTGCCGGTCACTTCAGGCAGACCCTCAATGAATTCCATGGAGATGTCCGCCCACACGAGGCACCTCCGCGTGAGTAGCCCGCGGCCGGCGCATCTCCGTCTTGTTGCGCTGGCAGGTGCTGCAAGTGCGCACCCAATCCTGTACCAGGGCGCGGTCGACTGGGATGAAGAAGTCAGCGCGCAGGCGGTGCAGAGTCTTCTGGACGCCCTCGTGTCCGGCAGAGTGTGCCAAGAGGATCACCTGGTGGCGCAGATCCCCCCAGTCAGAGACGAAGATGCGGCTATAGTGCAGCAGCATCTCATCATCAAAGTGACACGTCGCCTAGAGCTCGCCTGCGCCCAGGCGCTAGAGCATGTCCTGCGCATCCGGAGCTTGTGTTGTCGCGCGGTGGATGTCGTCCATGAAGGCGAACATGGTCGTGCTGTCCTCCGGCACGTGCTCGGCGTCCGCATGCGGCAGGCGTCGCCACGGTGTTGGCGCCCGAGCCGGTACTCGATGGTGAAGTCGAAACCGAACAACTTGCTCATCCACTGGTGTTGCGGCACGGTCGATGGGCGCTAATCTAGAAGATACTTCAAGCTGTAATGGTTAGTACAAACAAGGAATCCATGCCCCCACAGATAAGGGCACCAATGGCGCACCGCCTGTACCAAGCCGATGGACTCCCACTCGTACGCCGTGAGCTTAAGGTGCCGCACAGCGAACGAGCGACTGAAGAAGGCGACGGGCCCGACTTCATGGTGGAGAATGGCCCCGAACCCAACGCCGGACGCATCGCAGTCCACGATGAAGATCTTGTCGAAGTCGGGCATCTGAAGAATGGGCCCCGTATTGAGGGCGTGTTTGAGCGCCTAGAATGTGTCGTCCACCTCCGAGTCCCAAGTGAAAGCATCTCGGTGAAGCAATCTGGTCGCAATGAGCTCGAAACCACGGATGAACTTCCAGTAGTACCCGGCTAGCCCCAAGAAGCCTCTGAGGCCTCGAGTTGAGCACGCGGTCATGCCGAGACCGCCGCCACCTTATCTGCATCCATGGTGACGCCGTCTACCGAGACGACATGGCCCAGGTAGGCCACTGAAGGCTCCCCGAATGAGCACTTCGAGCGCTTGAGGTGAGATGGTGCGCCCAGAGCTCGTTAAGGACGATGGCGATGTGCTGGAGATGCTCCGCCCACGACAAGTTGTAGATCAGAATGTCATCGAAGAAAACCAGCATGAATCGCCGTAGGTACGGGTGCAGAACGTCGTTCATCAGGGCCTGGAATGTTGCTAGGGTGTTGGAGAGCCAAAACGGCATCACCAGGAACTCGTAATGGCCATGGTGGGTGCGGAAGGCGGTCTTGGTGATGTCGTCGAGGTGCATCTGCACCTGGTGGTGGCCCGAGAGCATCGAGCTTGGTGAAGAAGCGAGCCTCATGGAGTTCGCCGAGAAGCTCATCCACCACAGGGATCGGGAACTTGTCCTTGGACGTCCGGGCGTTGAGGCGCGGTAGTCGATGCAGAAACACCACGACTTGTTTGGCTTGCGGACAAGGAGGACCAGCGCCGAGAACGGTGACGTTCTCTGGCGGATGATGCGTTGGGCGAGCATCATGGTGCACTGGCGCTCTAGCTCATCCTTTTGCAGCCGGGGTACCGTGCAGACGGGCGACGGCGATGGCGCAGACCCGCAGCAGTGTGGATGCGATGGTTGTACAACCGAGCTGGCGGAAGGCCCTACGGCTCCTCAAAGATGGTGCTGTGGTGGTGGAGGAGCCGGTCTAGCAAGGGACGGCTGGTGTCGGCGATCGCCAGGACTGCGCCTGGCTGTGGAGGGCCCATGGGTGCAGCGTCGGCCACGCCGTGCCACAGGACAAGGCAGTCCCCGCACTGAAAGGCGACCATCATGACCTTGTGGTCCCAGGTGATGGGCCCCAAGGTCCGCAGGAAGTCAACGCCCAGGATGAAGTTGAAGCAGCCCAAATCAATATCGACGCGGGTGATGGAGAACATGTTGCCCGCAATGGTCATGGGAACATCGCGGGCGACGCCCACACAGCGCAAACTGTCACCATTGGCGACGGTGAGCGGAGCTGATCGCCGCCGGAGGGTGCGAGGCCGAGACGTCGCATAGCGGTGCCCTGGAGGAAGTTATGGGTGGAACCCGTATCGAGTAGGGACAAGAGTTGTTGGCCCTTGATCTTCACCGGAACCACCATCGTGTTCTCCGTCCGGATGCCTGCCAAAGCGTGAAGGGACACCACCAACGCGTTGGCCATCATGCCGACAGGGTCGACAGCCACCTCCAACGCGGTTGTAGCCTCCTCATCAACATCCTGTGTATAGTCGTCTGACTCCATGTAGAAGAGGCGCTTGCACTGGTGGCCATGGACGAATGGCTCGTCGCAGTTGAGACCCTGGCGACGTCGTTCCAGCTATTCTGCCGGCGTGAGGCGGCGAAACTGACATATGGGTGGCGGAGGGTCGGCGGCTGGCGCTGGCGCAGCCCCGCCCGTGGGGCCACCGGTGGTGGGAGCGTCCGAGCGAAGGCGTGTTGGGGTGGGTCTGCTGCCGCTGGCCATGGCACGCGAGAGTCCGGCCGGGCGCCACCATGGTCGCGGCATGGGGCTCGAATGCTCGAGCCAAGTACATCACCGTCGGAAGGTCTTGCGGGGCTCGCAGCTCCACGTCCACGCGTATGTGATCCGGAAGGCCCCCGACGAAGACGCTGTCGAAGTTCCGCGCATGACAGAGCACGGTGTTGAAGCGGTCGGTGTAGTCCTGGATGGTAGACATGAACAGGAGACGTCTAAGCTCCGCCAAATGAGAGCCGCGAACGGCGGGACCGAACTGAAGATGGCACAGTTCCTTCAAGCGATCCCACAACGGCATCCCCTCCTCCTACTCGAGGGTGAAATACCACGTCTAGGCCGCGCCGCGGAGATGGTACGACGCCAGCCATGTCCGGTTCGAGGCCAGGGTGTGTTGTCCACGAAAAAACTACTCACAATGGTTGAGCTAGTTGAGCGGGTCGACGAAGCCGTCGCATGTCGTGAACTCCAGCTTATAGAAGTGGGGGGGTAGCTTGGCTCTGGACGAGGCTCCCCGATGAGAGGGCATGGTCAGATGACACCGTCGTGCCGCCGAAGAAGGCATCGGCCGCAGAAGGAAACAGGGTCCCATCAACCCTCCCCCCTCCCTCGGTAGAGGACGCCCGAAGCTAGAACGCCCCCATAGGTGCCGAGACTGAGCTGGCAGCAGCATGTGGTTCCGCCATGTTGCGAGCCGGCAGCAAGGAGAAGACGAGCTCTAGTGTGGATCCCAACACCCACGACAGAATTGGTGATGGTGACAGGGGGAATGACAGCCGGTGGAGCGGAATGTCGGTGGAGGTCGGCGCCGAGGTGACGACGACGTCCGCGGACGGGCCAGGTGCCGTCGTTGCGGATGTGGCCGACAGGGGCAGGTGCGACGGCGGTGGAGGTGGACCCAGTAGGAAGGAGCGGACCTCCGTCATGTCGCGCCCTAGGGTTTCCACGCTCTGGGCGAGCGTGAGGATCGCCGCCGTCAACTGCTCGTTTGTCATGACGGGTCGCGTCGTCACGCCGAAGGTCACCGGCAGGGTGGCCGAGTAGGCCGCCAGGTGCGCGGACATGGACGACGGCGATGACGAGGTGGAGGCCGACGGTGGCGCCGCGGTTGGGGGAGGGCGACATCACTGATACCAGGTTGATAGGAACAGGAGGATTGTTCCTAATTGATCGGAGGTGTAGCTGTGAGAGATCAGAGGAAAGGGGTTGAATCGTGAGGAACCACGGCGAGGTGTCGTGGCGGCGCACGAGATGAGGAGAAGGAGGGCGCAGGAAGGTGGCGGCTAGGGCTAGGGAATTCTCCCGGCTCCCTTCAGGAAGCCGGAAACAATTATTTTTCTGCTTGATTCTCAAAGAGGTCTTTTATGAAGTATATACGTATATACGACTCTTGCTAATTTACGACAAACAGCCTAACAACTCTGAAGATAAAAGATAACTATCGGTCCACGGCCCCTCTGCGCAGCCCGCCTCTAGCCACGTTGGGTCGTTCGCCGTCGGAACTGTATGCTGGTCATAACAGTCCTGTGTGATAATATTTGTGTTAGAAGGGAATAGAAAATGGAACCATGCAAAGGTGTCAGAGCAATTTGAGTATCTAACTGAAAGTTCCATCAATTTTTTTTTTTTTTGCGAAACTCCATCAATTCCTCTTAACAAGCATTACTGAACAAGTACTGGCAACTTTATCCAACTAGTGTGGGGTGTGCTCTTTTCAAACATCTGAAAACAGAGTCTGGAGCAATTTTAATAACAGAAGAATCATATTATGCTTATTTTTCCAGTATTTCAAGTAAACCAATTACCAAGTCATGTCACAATCCTAAAATTTAATGATGCAGTGTGCTGAGAGACTAGAGTCACACAAAAAAAAAACTTGTTTCCATGCACGAGGTGGCCTGTTAAACCGTGACATTTATTGTAAAAATGGAGGAAGCAAAATGTAAAAACCATGTATACCTATGATGTGCAATGATAATGACAGTCTAAAATTGTAGCAGTGTGACCATCTGATATGCACTGACTGTTTCAGATGTACTCCTGCTATGCTCCACGAGCAAGCAGTTGAATGGTCTCGAATATGATACACACTTGAAGACATTGCCTGAAGATAGAATCTACCATGCTTTCCCATGGAACATAGAAGTCAGAAACTGCAGCAGCAAGAAAGAACATTGCACGGTGCTCTAAGAAATTCATAGAAGTTGCTACCATTTCATTTGTAGTAACTGTTGGATGACCGAGGGAATCTTGCATAGTGTCACTTATGCAAAATTTGCTGAGACCTTTGGGTATAGAAGGTCGGATGCTAAACGTCCCAAGATTCATGATAAGAGTTCTATGCTGGCAAGTGAGTTGAAGTTCATGTATCATAGGAATCAACGTGGTAAGTATGGGGAGGTCAAGGGTTTGTATTCATACTATTGCACTCTTAACCATATGTTCAGGAAGACCCGAACCTAGAGATGGTAATAACAAAACCATAACTTTATATGCGAAGGATTTGCTTGCTAGGATGAGGCCCGGTGGAAAATTTTTTTGTGTTGCTGATTTTCTTTGGGAGGAGATCAAGCATATTTCTGAGAGCCCTATATCAAGTCTTGTGGTTATGGTCCTTATATTATGAGGCTCATTGAGAAGGTGGATGGCAGGAGTTTTCCTACGGACATGGAGCATAAGCCTCTCCAGATTACTCCTCCGAAGAATCGCATTGTTCCTTCACTTGGTAGATATCTTTGGCACCTATCCACCGCCTCCACCGCCAGGGGGTTCTTCATGAGATGCCAATGCAGCAGCTGCTACGGCTCCACGCTTTGGACCTACTAGTGGTATGTCTCGTGGCCCTTTTACTTCCTTTGACGCATGCACTTTGCCCTCCACAATATTTGACGTCAATGCTTTCTGACTTAGATGAGAAGGATCGGGATGGGACGCGTGGCAGTGACTCACAACATTGGATATCTTTCTCCAGGCCCTTTATAGATGATTGACGACAAAGGGGGAGAAGATTGCGGATTAAATACTTAGTTTCAGTTCCTAGTGTTGTTTCTGTCTCGGCAAAATCGGTTTAACCGGTTTTGGCCTGTTAAGTGTTGTCCCTTTGTATAAATTCGTAGTTTCAGGTCTTGTGGACTTGAGAACATTTGTAGTGTGTGCTAATGTGTGTCATGAACCTATTTATGTCCTTAAGTGACAATGTGCTACGTACTATTTCTTTGAGTGTGCTGCTGGGCAAAACCGGCTTGGCTGGTTTTGCTGTTGACAGCACACACACCTTTCTATATCTCTTGTTGAGTGTGGTGTATATGCATCACATGTTGTTGTTTATTTGTCACACACATGAATATTTAAGATCAGCATGCCTCAAAGTCCAACCGCCCTGTTTGCTTGGCTTATCAGCCACCAGCCTACGATTTTCTCTCGAACAAAGTACCAAATGACGGTCAACAATACTTTTCTCTCAGAACAAATCAGCATCAGCCACCAGCCAAACAAACAGGCTTCAAGTAAACGCACATAGCGCGTCCATTGGCAGCCTAGCATTACAGTATTTTGTTCAAAACAGCTATTTGCTCTACTAATTCAGTTTGATTATAGCCTTTGGTTTTTTTTAAAGCCAAGCTGGCTCAGAGTTTGCTTTTTTTAATGAATTTCTGTTTTTTCCCCTGGGTCCAAGTTGATTCTGCCAGATTATAAGTAGACATTTTCGCACAGAATTTGTTGTCTTGAGCCTGACCAAGTTATCTGAATAGTTGATGACCGGTGACATTTTTCAAAATGAGCAGCCAATAACTCTCTCTGTCTCCATTATTTTTTGGCAAGAAGAAAGGAAGGAAGAAGTACATGGCTTAAGACGCTGACAGATGATGCAGATGCTTTAGGTGGCCAGATTACAGTTAAACCAGTTCATTCCTTGAGCACTTCTTGCAAATAGAGTAAACTTCTAAAATCTGAGCGAATTTGACCCAGAACTTTCAGGTTCGGGGCATCCGGAGAATGCGCCACCCAGAGAATTTAAGGCAGTTTAATTGTTGAACGAGTTTGACTGGAGTTTATGATTGTTAGTATGAATTTCCATGCCAAAGTATTCTGTTTCAGAAAGGAGGAAAACAATGGTGCTGGGCAGGTGTACATATTCATACTTCATACAAGACGCTGCATCAATGTATCAAGACTCCTTTGTTTTTGTTTTTGTTTTTTTTTTTTGGCATAACTCTAGTTAACCTTTCTGTCTCTTGACATCATTGTGAGCATCATATTTGGCCCCAGTTGCGCTCACATTGACAGAGATCAGTGGCATCACATTGCCAACTTATAGCTAGTTTTGTGTTCTAATTAAAATGTGTATAGGCATTGGTGCGGACGTGCAGTCCATAACTCTGGTGTTCATCTTCTGATGAACCAGGTGATCTCCGTATCAACTTGATAGAAGTAATCAAATAGATGATACTCTGCCTTCACCAGGTGGTATGCAACCAGCTCAGCTCGCGTGGGTTTGATGGTCCTATGAACTGGGCTGCATGATGTGCTCGGTGTGCATCTTTATCAGGAGCTCGGTTAGCTGCTTTTCTATGTCTTCCTCCTTGCTGCTCCTTCGCACAGTCGTCCTCCCGCTGCTTGTGACCATGACCACTATATCTTTGTAGTTCGCAAGCTCATTTGCAACCACCACGTTCATACCGTATTTTTTCAAGGCCATCTCTGCCTTCTGTAGAAGAATGTTTGGATCCGTCTCGAGCTGCAGTGTAAAGGTATGAGGAACAATTGGGAAGGCAGATTTGAAGATGGGAAGGCTGAAGAGTTAGTGAGGAAAGAAGAAATTTAGAACTAACCTTGAATGATACACAAAATGCTGAAGGAGCCCAATGTTTTCTGAGGATGAAAAGCATCTTGGGGACTTGATTGAGTTGCATGTTTAAAGGGCCAACTGCTGACTCGATTTTATGTTTGGCCTGCGATAATATTTGTGTTACAAGGGAATAGGGAATGGAACCATGCAAAGGTGTCAGGACAATTTGAGTATCTAACTGAAAGTTCCATCAACTCCTCTCAACAAGCATTAGTGACCAAGTACTAGCAACTATCCAACTAGTGTGGGATGTGCTCTTTTCAAACATCAGAAGAATCATATTATGCTAATGTTCTGGGAAGTATCCAAAGTCATGACACAATCCTAAAATTTAATGATGAAGTGTGCTGAGGGACTACAGTCGAAAAAACTTATTTCTGTGCACCAAGTGGCTTGTTAAACCTTGATAATTCTTGTATAAATGGAGGGAGCAAAATGTAAAAACCATGTATACCTAAAATTGTGCAATGATAATGGAAGTCTAAAATCGTTGCAGTATGATCATCTGATGTGCACTGGCTGCTTCAGATGTCCTCCTGCTATGCTCCACGAGCAAGCAGTTGACTGGTCTCGAATAAGATAAACACATAAAGACATTGTCTGAAGATAGAACCTACCATGCTTTCCCATGGAACATAGAAGTCAGAAACTGCAGCAGCAAGAAAGAACATTCCACGGTGCCCTAAGCAATTCATAGAAGTCGCTACCATTTGTAGTAACTGTTGGAACAGGGAAAGAATAAAAAAGTCAGATTCTGCGGTAGTATAATATCATTCACATGGTTAAGCTATCATGGATGCACATGCAACTAAGCTACTATTTTCTATAACAAAATAAGTAGAATAATAGCTATGATTGCTGAGACTACTTTGAATCACAATAGGTTACCCAAATTAACTTCCTCCCACCTTAAACTATGATGAAATCTTGAACATTATTCTAACCAATAAACCATGAGGGCAGAAAATGTAGCATGGACAGCAATCAGCATGAGTTGATACTGAGACCGACACTAAACGCAAAACAATAAGAACTGGAAGCATCGACTAGTAGGAAATATGTTTGGGTACCTGAAGGTACTCGAAAATTGTAGTGAAAGAAAGTTTCAGAAGCAGGCCTTCATGAATTGCCTGTAATCATGAATACAAGCTGGGGCCATGGTACCATATCAATCTGAGCGAAAGCATCAGAAGAGAAAGCAGCATGCAAATAGGGGTACGGCTTATACCTTGCGATAATTGCTTATAGCTGCCTTGACCACAGCGGAATGAGATTGGGGAACTGAGATGCATAACAGATTTTTTTCAATTCAATAGTGGAATACTGATATACTGATTTAGAGATTACTTGAAACCACTGTAAAAGAATGAGGTGATGATGCAGGAAAGGAGATAAACTCAGGCAAGTGGCATAAAGCCATACAGGAAAGGAGCAAAATTGGTCAGACCAGACAGATTTGGTTCAGTTAGCATGACACATATAATTCAGGAAAACAATTCCCAAACCTTGGATCTCTGAGTCTTCACCAAGCTCAAAAAGATCGAGAAACGAATCCTCTGGAAGAAATCTACAGTAAGGTTGCTTGCTCCCACTGCAAAGAGGCGCAGTGTCACTCACACTTCCAGACATAAAGGTGTTCAGAACTGAAATAAGAACAGCTTGCAGCTAGCTACACGATGCTCCATTTCCTAGGTAACGAGAACATCACAACAAGCCTGTGAAACACAAACTAAAGGCTGTTCGGCTGGTAGAATGAATAGTGCTGAGCTGGTAGAATGAATAGTATTTTGTGAGAGGAGATAAGCCAAAAGAAGCCGAGATAAGCCAAAATAGGTGCCAGGGAACGCAGGCAGGAACGAATTGAATTAAGTGCTCACCGTCGGTGGATGAAGATGACTGCATAGCCTGCCTTGAGAAAATACCTGCATTTTGCCATGGACATTTCTAAACAACAAGCAGCGCGGTGACAAGCTAAAGCAAGAGGGTGCGGTATGCGTGCGTGCGTACTCTGTGGCGGCCGCCCCACGCTGGCCGGAGGCGAAATTGTCGATGTAGCGCACGCAGCGCTGCTCCAGTGGCACCGTGGTGCCGCCGGAGGTGATGCAGATCACCCCGGCAGGCCCTCCCGCGCCGCCGGTCCCTGCAGCGCGCGATCGGGGTCAGGAACAGCTCGTCAAAATCTGGATTGAGCAAGGGGAGAAGAGAGGGATCGGCGGGGGGCGAGCACTTGCCGGCGGAGTGGCGGGCGACGAAGTCGTTGAGGCTGGCGGCGACGCTGTCGCGGTCGCGTAGCGGCGGCGCGGCGCGGAAGAAGGCCTCCGCCGCCTCCTCGCTCCGGCGCGCCGCGGCCTCCGCCTGCGCTGCGATGCTTGGATCCACGGCCATGGCTTCAGTCTGCTCTCTTGTGATCTTCCACTTTTTGTCAAAAAGAGATTATTTTGTGCGGAATTTTTTTTGGAGAAAATGAGCGTGAGAGTGATGTTACTGCATTAAGGACGAGGAAGAATAGGATTCTTTGCATCCAATTTTGACATTTTGTTGAAAAGGAAGGCATCGAGATGGAAAGATTGTGTGGAGGTGAAGAATTTGGTGAGCTAAAACTTATGGGAAAAAAATCCGGACTAGGATCGGGGACGTGAATCGAACACGCAATCTTCTGATCTGGAGTCAGACGCGCTACCATTGCGCCACGGATCCGGCTGTGAGAGGACGAAGATTTAAAGTTTAATATCTGGTACTGTAATACTTGGCGTAAGGTCCACCAAACCCTTACCTATAAATTGTTGAAATTATGCCGTTCTAAATTCATTACACTCTTCTCTTTGCATCTTTGTGCATTTTGTTAATCCATGATGAGGTCATCTTGGGTATGGAGATTGTCATTGGATGTTGGGTGGTAGGGGTTCTCCTTCACTACCTATTTTTCTCTCCACTTACATATTCTCTCCCACCCCATCTTCATCTCTATTCAAGGCCTTGTGTTAGTTTCATTGAAAAGTACTATTCACCTATCACACCGGAGGTTTGACACTAATTAAGAGTAGTAAACGTAGATTAATAACAAAACCATTCCATAGACCTGGGTTAAATCTCGAGACAAATCTATTAAGTCTAAGTAGACCATGATTAGATAATGTAGTGATACAATAAATATGTGCTAATGACATATTTATTAGACAATAAATTCATCTCGTGATTTCCACGAGTTCTGAAATTAGTTATTTTATTAGTATTCAAATACTTTTTCGACAGCCCATGAAACATCCAATGTAACATCGTAAATTTTTTTTTACCAATGAACTAAACAAGGCCCTAGTTGCACGGATGAATGGAGCCAATTGGTTAGATTTGCCACCAAGCAAAAATGACCATATAAAATGACCAATCATCTTTAGTGATGTTCTCTTGCGTTAGAGGATGTAAAAGAGATAATAATCGGTTTAAAAGCATAGTTGCCTATGTTAAAAATGCGTCAAGGATTCGTGCACGTCCACTACGTTGAAGATGAATCATTCATTCCTTTTCGCGCCCGAAGTCAAAATACGCCTCCTCAGTAGAGACACGCCTACTACACCCGCAGCATGGTTGACTAGGGCTTCCCTAGCCGACGTGGGAACCTTAAATGGAAGACCATGTCGGAGTTCCAGAAGTTAGGATCAAGATCAAGGTAGGATCCCGGTGGTAATCTTGTCCATGTATTATACTTTCATGTTGAATTTGTAAGATTGAATCCGATTTCTAGCGATCAAGTGTTTTCACTACGACTCTGTCTTCGCTTGGGTTTGCTTCTTCCCCAATCTAGTCTATAGCTAGATTGCATATGATGTTCTTGTAGCCATGGTGGCTAGAGGTGCGTACCTGACCTACCGAGCGTTTTCAACTTGTTCTTCTTGGACTCGCCCTAGACTAACCCGCATGAATAGGGGCACGTCGTGACAGGATGAAGATTCCGAAAGGCGTACGTCTTCGGAGTTGGAACGGAAGCCACGTTTTAAAGAGGCTATTAATGAGATTCGTTTGCTTTATTTTTCTTGGTTTTGGAACTTTAACAAAAGACCCGATCCAATCTCTAGATTGGTTTTACCTCTCCTTCTCTTGCTACCTCCGGTGTTTAGTAGATTAGATGTGTTTTCATGGTTCTTCCATAGATTAGATGCAAAAATCCTTTTCAAGATCAAAGTGTTTTCCGCTTATTAGATTGGATCTTGCGTTACACATTGTTCCACGGATTCGATACCTTGGGTTCACACTTAAGGGAAGAAGGGTCCCTTGACTACGACGGGGATTTGTCCGCTTGCAAATCCAAACGAACTTTGATACAACTATTAACCGTCAACAACTTCCACACAATCCAACCACCTCAAATGGGTGAGTGGAGGGGGTATAAATAGCCCAAGGCGTCCAAAGAGCCGTTGGCTAAAAGCTGCTAAAAAATACGCCATCGGATGAACTGATGGTCTCAATTTCACCACCGTCGGTTCATCCGGTGCCCCTCCACGTCACTTAGCCGTTGAGATTCTCTGACACAATTGTTCCGACACTTGCACCGACGCCTCCTTGCTCCGACCGTCGGTTCATCCGGTGCTGAAGGGATCCACGCCAAAACCTTACTGTTAGCTTCTTCCAGGGCGTCGGATGAACCGCTGCTGCACCGTCAGTTTATCTGGTGCTGAAGCCTCTACAACTCGCTGCTCGCTCTGTCTCATTTCTTCAATCCATCGGATAGACCGATGCTCAACCCAACCAAGTCGTCGGTTCATCCGGTGTTACTGCTCCAGTCTTGACGCGTCTCTGTCTTGTTTAAATTGATCATCGGATAGACCGACGGTCGAACTGATCGGACCGTTGGTTCATCCGGTACTACTGATTCCTGCTGCTTCACCTCTGGCATTCATCCGGCGCATCTAGAAAATGGACCGTCGGTTCATCCGACGGTACCTTTTTGCTGTTTTATTTGCGTCTTCCACTTGTCATCACTTAACTTAACATACCATCACTTAACATACCATCACTTATAGCCTCAAGTCCTCATTTTTGCTATGCACATGTTAACTTGCGCATGGTATGTTAATTTTGCTTAACTTGTGGTATGACATGTTAACTTGGGCATGGTATGTTAACTTGTGGTAATATCCATGAGATCTATGAATGCCTACAAAGACATACTCAACAATAATATGGTTAGTCCCATTGATCATGTTGTCATTAATCACCAAAATCAAACTCGAACAAATGGCTTATGAGGCCATATTCGCTACAGGCAACACTTCTAAATGACGTCATGGCTCGCAAGTCCTTAGTACTTGCTAATTTGTGTCTTTATTCTTCAAATTTGAGGCTACATGTTTAAACTTCACATTAAATTTATGCAATTGCAGCATATGAATGTGTGAATTGATGTGTCTTTCATTTTGGTTTGGTCCGTCGTTAAGACTCGCACCATCTAATTTTTTCCCTGGCTCCGCCACTAGTCTATGGGTTTTTTTTGTGTGGAAAACTCTAGTCAACCTTTTTTTTCCTCTTGACATCACTGTGTGCATCATATAGGGCCCTAGCAGAATAATTTGAAACTACAACAACCTCTGTTGGGTTCTAGTCAGAATAATAACACACAGCAGGAGCTTAAACAATCAACAACAATAATAATCCACCTCTGCTTGGCTTCAAATTAGAATAATAACAGACAGCAGGAGCTTAAACAAGCAGCACCAATATGTCTTGACAGTTGACAGCGAGAGTTTTAACACGGGCACCCATAGAGAAAAACGAAAAAGAAAAGAAACAAGTCAGAACTCTAATAACTATCCATGTTGTCCGCGGTATGTGGTGTCTCTCAGACGCCATACAGAAAGAAACTTACCTCGCCTATTGACAATAAACAAGTGTGGTCATAATTCATAAGCCTCTTGTTCAGTCTCTCCAGCTGTCACTTCCTATGTCTGCTCTTCAGTTTGCCAAATTTTGAGCCACTCGGCCAGTACCCCATATTCTTGACTGAGCTCCTTCAAACGCTAGAAGAAAAGTGAAAACAAAACACAGAGAAGAGTGTCAGAGTTGGACACAAGGAATTACATGTTTGAGAAAAAAGACAAAATTTGGTAATAAATGAAATAAACCAGTATGGAATAGTAAACTGATAATGGAATCACCACTAACTATAATTAAGAGAGAGAACCTACACATTTGAAATGTTTACAAGTAACAGAAGAAACTGTTCTGAAACTTATGGTGGGACGGTTGGGAAGTGCCTCGACAGCAGTTTTAATGGCGCTTGCAATACATTTTGTGATGCTATCACCCCTCTCCTCTGCTGGATCGTAATTGCTATCATGACTGCACCTGCCCCTAATTTGGACCTTAACTTTGCTGAGGGCTGAAAGGTGCTGGATGCCAAAACCAAAAGCACCACTCAGGCACTCCATCACATGTACAGGGAACTGGAGGTCGAAGTGCTCAAGCTTTGGCATTGATCCTGCTTCAAATTTCAGTGCAGAGCCACAATTAGTGATAACGAGGGAGAAATATTTCAAATTTCTGAATCCATTGCTGCCATGGACAATGATCCTTCCACCAGTTCCTCCGATAGTATCTAGTTTCAGAAAAATCAAACTGGGAATTCCTCCAAGGATCTCAACATCATTCCAGCTCATACAGATGATATATAGTTCTGCTACCGTTAGATTTCCAAGTGAGCCAATCCAATTAGGCACCTTACAGATGGCACAGTATTTGAGGTGTATCTTCCGGAGGCTACAACTAGGATGAGCAGCAGGACCAGGGTGCCTTGAATCCAGCAACAGTGGATAAAACCCTGGAGAGATGTCCACAAAATATAGATTATGAAGTTTCAATGAACATATAAAAGTTCCCACGTAACTTTGAATGTCCTCAACTTGACGTGTTCCATCTGAGCAATCTGACCAATCAACATTCCAACCAATTTGTAATGTCCTCAGTTTGGTCAGTTTACTAAATTCTGGCAGGGACTTGACATTTTTGTAGGATTCAACTCTATACTGCTTTAGGTGTACCAAGCTGTGCATCTGCCCAATTACTCCATCTGGAAATTTAGTACCCCAATCAACATATAAATAAGCTAGTCGTTTAAGCTTTACGATGGTTGACGGCAATTCTTCAATGCTGGTACCTCGTATATCCAATGTTTCTAGATATTGCAGGTCTCCAATGTTTATTGGGAGATTAATTACTGAATCTGATTCAAGACGCAAGTACTTAAGATGAAACAACTTTTCAATACTTGCAAGATGGTCTTCCATGCCCTTGCAATTTCGAAGGTCCAAGACACGAAGAGCCATCAAAGGCAACAAGGAAGTTTGCAGAGGGTGGCCAGACATAATAAGTGATCGAACATGCGAGAGGTTCAAGCTTGATGATATAGTAAAAGTTTCTTCATTGCAGCTGTTGATGCAAAGCCTACGAACCTTGTGCTCTGAAGTGTATCCATGCTCTGCAACATCCAAAGAGGTTATGAAATTCTCTTCAGCAGCCCTGCATTTGATGTAGTCAAGAATGATGTCATGGACTTGGCATGCCTTGGCCTGACCGTACTTTACATCAACAGGTTGGATCATGCTTCTATTGATGAGATCATTAAAATAAATCTCACCAACTTCATATTTAGTTCGTCCAGCATCCTCATGAATAAACCCTTCTGCAATCCATCTATTGATCAAACGTTGTTTCTCAATGCCATAATCTTCTGGTAAGACACTCAAGTATAGCAAACAAGTTCTTAGATGGTGAGGAATATCAAAGTAACTCAGAGATAATATAGCTGTCATCTTCTCAGCACCAGGATTCTTCGCAAGTGTAGAGCCAATATCATTTAATACCCTGTCCCAGTCACATTTTGCATGCTTATCAGTTAACATGCTAGATATAGTAATAATCGCCAACGGCAATCCATCACATTTTTTTAATATCTCATCAGGAACAGTACCCAAGTGAGCACAGGTCAGGTTTTCAGAACCAAATGCTCTTTTTAAAAGTAACCTTTTAGAGTCCTCAAAACTGAGAGAATTCATTTGGTAAACATTGCCTTGGGAAGACAAGCATTGTGCAACAGCAATGCTACGTGTCGTAGTGATTACTCTACTATCACATTTTTTATTCACTAATGCAAGCTTTATGGTCTCCCATGGTTTTGCATCCCATATATCATCAATCACAATAAGGTACCTGCAAACAATTTTTAAAAACAAAGCTAGCCATTAGTGCTTAAAGCGTCAAGTCTATAATTGTATTTGCCAATGATACCATTAATAGTGGCTAGCTAAGTTATTTACACAAACTATAACTATTATCCCAGCTAGGAACATTGTTTACAAACATATGGCCATTTGTTTATTTTATTTTCAATAAACTATAACAATCATAGCCATGTGTTTATTTTATTTTCTAAAAAGTTACCCACCACTATCATTATGAAAATATTATAAAGTAAACTCCTAGATTTATATCTAAACTACCGAGCTCTACCATTGTAAAATATAATCTTCATACAATTTGCCCATGCATATAATTATGAAGAATAATTTAAAATGACATTCTAAATTTGAATCCAAGTTACCCATGTATGTGGATATGTCATTACTAAAACAACCTAAAGTAAACACCTAAATCTTAATATAATTACCTTCATGTGCATCATACAAAAATATCCAAAAGTAAACAAATATACAAGGGACATCAAATTATCTAATTTACACAAATTTAAACTCCTAGATTTATATCTAAACTACCGAGCTCTACCATTGTAAAATATAATCTTCATACAATTTGCCCATGCATATAATTATGAAGCATAATTTAAAATGACATTCTAAATTTGAATCCAAGTCACCCACGTATGTGGATATGTCCTTACTAAAATAACCTAAAGTAAACACCTAAATATTAATATAATTACCTTCATGTGCATCATACAAAAATAACCAAAAGTAAACAAATATATAATATCAAATTATCTATTTTATATCATTGTTAATATAAAAACAGTAGGTTAAGGTATATGCATGATAGATGTCACCATGTGGACCATTTATAGATGTATGTGAGAAAGTAATAAAAAATATTGATTGTTATGCTAACACAATGTATAGAGGTGCCATAGAAATAGTGTGAATGCCGATGGAAAAGTGGATAGAGTAATTACTAATTAAAAATCAATCGCAATTAAAGAAATATAAATACACATATATACCATTATAATGTTGATGTATTAAAAAATAAGAGTAGTAGGTAAACAATTTTGATTATTAGCTAGAGTTTAATTTCTGAATAATTAGTAAATACAATATCTTTTAAAAGTATTATCCCATGCAGGGCCACAAGGTTTATGGACTAGTAGACACAAAATACGTATTTGCTTTGTCAAATTTACTCAAACATAAACTTTAGTGGTTGCTTGATAAGAAACATAGTAGATGAGAAATATGTTAGGGGGAACATATCTGGTGGAAACCACAGCCTTCATGAAAACCTGTACAAACCATGGCAATACAAGTCGTCTAAATTCACCAAAACAATCACACATGTAGATGAAATAATGATACACAACCTTGTAAAATATCTTGTCCAAACTCGATTTCGTTTGTGAGATATAAAAATAACAATTTTCATTTTTATATCTCACAAACGAAGTCAAATTTGGACAAGATATTGTACAAGGTTGTGTATCATCATATCATCTACATGTGTGATTTTTTTGTTCAATTTATATGACTTTTTTTTTATCGTGGTTTGCAAGGGTTTTCACGAAGCCTGTGGTTTGCACCCGATACGTGGCATGCTACTGACTAATAACTAGTAATTCTGAGACTAGTAAGTGAGAATTTTTATTGTAACATAATCGAGAATAAATCTATCAATTCCAGATCATTGTTGTTAATATTGGTGTCAATTCAAACACAACAGATTTTACTGTCATTATAGCACGTGCATACAAAATCATAGATGATTAGGTTACCTTTTCTCCTTGAGTTGTTCCCTGAGCTTATCAACTAGTTTCTTCTCATCATGGTACAACATATTGTCCTTAATACCAACTTCTTCGGCAATGTCTCTTAATATCTTTTTAACATCAGGATTTCGAGAAACCGACACAAAAGCTGCACATGTAAACTGGCTTCTCACACTTTTGTAGACTTGATTTGCAAGAGTAGTCTTACCAAGACCTCCACAGCCAACAATTGAAAGCACTTTAGGTTCTGATGAAGAAGCCTTACTTTCCATGGTTAACCACTTAATGATATGCTTCATAGGACGGTCAATGCCGACGAGTTGATCTATCTCCACATAGAGCGCCGACAGCCGAGGATCAACTGCACAATAAGTACTAGAGTTGGAAGCAATCTCGAAAGATTTGTACCTCTTGTGCCTCTCGCTTGCCTCCATGACACTTGCCTTGAGTTCTTCAATCTGGTTGGCAATCTCATGGCGTGCTATAAACCTCTTCAGCTTGCGATAGTATTTCTTGAAGCCCTTGCACCCATCCTGTCCATGGTCAACACGAGCCATGAAGCCGTCGATGCAATCTTCCAAATCATATGCGAGCTCTCGTAACTTGTCCCTCCAGAGCCTCATTTCAGGGTTGAGCTGCTCCGCATCTGCGAGTATCTCGAGCGTGGCACTCATGGCGCTCAGCTCGTCTCTCAAGAACCTGATCTGCTTTCGAACACCTTTGAACTTGACCCACTCGTCCTCCAGCAGCTTGGTGAGCTTGGACAGGAGTGGTTTCATCACACCCGTGGAGACGCTGACAAGAGCAGCCTCCATTGCTCCGTCACCGACGAGCTCTCGCCGCTATGCACCTGAGATGTGTTGGCAGCGCAGATGGCGATGGCCCGTTGAGCGCTGGAGCAGGGGGCACCTTTGGGCGATGGCAGCGGCGATGGAGGCGTGGATGGAGTTGGGAGAGGAAGGTGAGTGTGCCAGTGTGAGTGGAGTACGTTAGGGATGCAGATGCAGAAGCACAAGTAGCAAGGATATATGTAGCCTTCACTGGAACAGTGTGTTTCTTTGAGCAGCATCTCTTTTACAAAAGGGAACTGGATTCTCATATCTTAGAAGGTACCGTGATGCCATTTTTATGCGTCCTAATGCACGCCATTGTTCGCTTGCTTTTGCTTTGGGAAGGGTTCCCTAGCTGTTTCATCAAATTCACTCGAACATAAACTTTAATGGTTACTTGATGAGCTAACAAAGTAAATGAGGAAGTATATGTACTCGAAAGGCATGGATTAATAATTACCGGACAAGTATATGATATTTTTTATTATAATATAATTAATCAACAAGAAGTTTTTCAATCCAAATCATAGTAGTTTAATATGTGTCAATCCGAGCATAACATATTTTACTGTCATTACAGCACGTGAATACAAAATCATAAACGGTGGCGGTTACCTTTTCTCCCGGAGGTGTTCTCTGAGTTTATCAACAAATTTCTTCTCATCATGGTACAACATATTATCCTCAATACCAACTTCTTCAGCAATGTCTCTTAATATATTTTTAGAGGTTTTTTACGGTACACAATACGACATGTACGACCGGTTGAAAAGGGACTTGTATGTAATAGAAAAGGACCTATACGTAAGGATTCGACGGTTGAGATTAATTCTATACGACTGGTTTTTTTAGCTGTCGACGGTAGTATTCAAAGGTCGTATGGGTAGTATAAGGGTATTATCGAAAATGTAAAATGGTATTGTTGTAATATAGGAAATGAAATATATGAAATGTTTTAGATAGTATAAGGGGCAGCGGGGAATTTTTTTCCAAATAATATATATCTATCAAATTACCATTTTACCCGTAGGGAAACAACCGAAGAAACCGACATTGACGGACCGTTGGTGGTCGTATTGTACCGTAAAAGACCTCATATTTTTAACATCAGGATTTCGAGAAACCGACACAAAAGCTGCACATGAAAACTGGCTTCTCACACTTTTGTAGACTTGATTTGCAAGAGTAGTCTTACCAAGACCTGTACGTTGGGGATGCAGAACAGCAGAAGCACAAGCAGCATGGATATATGTAGCCTTCACTGGAACAGTGTGTTTCTGTGAGCAGCATCTCTTTTACAAAAAGGAACTGGATTCTCTTATCCTAAAATGTATCGTGATGCCATTTTTATGCGTCCTAATGCGCTCCATTGTTCACTTGCTTTTGCTTTAGAAAGTTTCCCTAGCTGTAACCCATTAGAGAGATGTCCTGTCGATCTTGACTCCACAACTCTGTGCTGGTCAAGTCGCTCAACTGATAGTTCACATGTCAATGTCACAAGGAATTTGGTGTGTATCATGAAAGTTTCTTCAGGTTCTGGGCCTTGTTTAGTTGGCTATTTTTTCTCCTTTCCACTCTCTCTCCACCACATTAAATACGCCAAAAGACATATGTTCGGAATACTAAATGTACATGAAATCAAAAACTAATTATACAGTTTTGATGGCCTTTGCGACACGAATCTTTTGAGCCTAGTTAGACCATGGTAGGACAATATTTACCACAAAAAAACCGAAACTTACCTTTTGCTACAGTGTGTTAAAAAGGCAAATTTTTTTAACAACTAAACAAGGCCCTGGTTTATCAATAATTCCTACAGTACCGACCTAGTTTTCTGGGTTGTGTGATTGTATCACTGTAAGTTGCAGAGCCAACTCTCAATTTCACAAGTCGAATATGCAGCGCCCAGCATAGGAAGTATCAGGTTGTTTCAATGTTTCTCTCTTCCTTAGTATAGGTCCACATTTAACATTTGTAATCCGGCAAACGCCACAGGCAGCTCGTGCTAGTGTTTACAGGATGGTGCTGTTGTTTGGAGCCTGTCAGCGGAGCGAAAACGCACAGGATCAAAAGGTCATCGTGATCAGTATCTGCAAATTAAAGCTGTGGGGAAAGCCTGTTATCGCGAAGAGGTAGAGCGTGTGGATTTGAAAGACTAATTCAGTTCAATCGGTCAAAGATAATAGAATTGCAGTCATCTGTTCTCTAATTTGGCCAGTGTCGTCAATCAAAGTAAGTAGTAGATTTCTTTTTGACAGACGGGCTGCCCCGGGAAGGCAAATGATGACCAGAGAGAAGGACCGAAACAAGAAGTCGTCAATCGCTTAGGGCGGTAAAAGATGAATTGCATACTATTAGCCTGTGAAGCAGATGCTTTAGGTCACCAGATTATTAGTAACAATGTAACACCACAAAGAACTTAGAGTTACACTGACAGTTCGTCCCTAGTCCCCACAATGCTACCTTGATGGTATTTTGGGGACTTCTTCTCCAAAAAGTTTGAGGACATAGAAAGAATGCTCCATGTAGAGAACTAGATGTATTTTATTTTTCATGCAAAGTACTTAGTTTCAGAAAGGAGGCGAATAATGGTTCTGGACAGGTGTACATGTACATACTTCATACTGGACTCTGCCTCTTGTTTTTGGCAAAACTCTAGTCAACCTTTTTCCCTCTTGACATCAATGCTGAACGAAGAGTTGATGAAGAAAATAAGAAAATTAGAACTAACCTTGAATATGATACACAGAATGCTGAAGGAGCCCAATGTTTTCTGAGGATGAAAAACATCTTGGGGACTTACTTTTATCATGTGTCTTCTCACGCCAAATTTGGTTCCATGTTCTGCAACGTTTTGGTCTGCAAACACTTGTTCCACAACCAGGGGATCACTTCTTTGAGGACTGGTGGGATCAGGTGAATAGGAAGGTGGCAGATCAAGGAAAGAAGGGCCTGAATTCAATTATCATTTTGGTGGCGTGATTTAGGGAGTGTGTTTGGAGGGGCTTTTTCTGTCAAGGTTTTTTGTCCAATTAAAAAAAACTATGTACTGGTGACTGGATTCTTTACCCCTCTTTTCCTCTTAATATATTGATACGCAGCTCTCCTACGTGTTAACTTCTTGGGGACTAAATTGAGCTGCATGTTTAAAGGGACTAGGGACAACTGCTGACTCGATTTCATGTTTGTCCTTGATAGGAACAGGAGGATTGTTCCTAATTGATTGGAGGTTGTAGCCGTGAAAGATCGGAGGACGGGGCTGGAATCGCGAGGAACCACGGCGAGGTGTCGTGGCAGCGCGTGAGATGAGGAGAAGCAGGGTGCAGGGAGGCGGTGGCTAGGGCTAGGGAATTCTCATGGTTCCCTTCAGGAAGCCGGAAACAATTATGTTTCTGCTTGATTCTCAAAGATGTCTTTTACAAAGTTTATATGACTCTTGCTAATTTACGACAAACACCCTAACGACTCTAAAATAAAAGATAACTATCGGCCCACGGCCCCTCTGCACTGCCCGCCTCTAGCCACGTTGGGCTGTTCGTCGTCCGAACTGTATGCCGGTCATAACATCTCTCCCCGCCTGCACAATGGCTCGCGCCCGATCCGTCACATGGTCGGGTTCGGATCTTTACGAGTATTTTTTTTGGGATGGGTCAGATTTTTTGCTAATATTTCAGTGGTAGACGACATGACCATCGACAGTGAGGCATCGGTTGTGACTTCGGCAAGTGCAATGATTTGTGGGCTTAATCTTCTAAAGATAGCTCGTAGGAGTGCAAGGGCGAGTATGCGTACGTATCTATTTATAACAACTATACAATTGGTACCCACTAAAAGGCATAGCTCTATTTCTCTCAACATGCAAACATTTCACGTCATAACCTACTACACGCCATGTCACCATCCACTATACATCATGTCATCATCCATTAGACCAGCTATTTATACCTTTAACTAATTTTCTGTGGCTAATAGCATGTATTTGTGAGTAACACACCACAAAATTTACACAGTTGAAATACATGTAGGATCAATCATTTTTAGAATGGTTCACTCTCAACAAAATGGCATGCTTTCATATATAATGTTATTTACAAACGAATGTTAAATGGCATGCTTTCATATATAATGTTATTTACAAACGAATGTTACCATGTAATCACTTTGGTGTTTCTAGTTTAACATTTCACCTTAAAAATTTGCTTACAAAATTCCTGCAGCAACGCTCGGGGTATCGCCTAGTATGAAGCGTTCGCGTGATTCAAAAAAGAAAGGTTGGAGCAAAGCAACAAGCGCACTGATGACCGATGAGCTCACTGCTCACCTGAATCTAGTGCGATACTACCCACTGGCCATAGTGGCCATGGACCTCGCTCGTGTATACATACTGGCATACTGCAGCCAAAGGTGACCGGAGCACCTTTATTTCACTACTTCTGGGGACCAAGGCTATATGCCTATATACAAACTAACACTAAGCACAAATTAAACAAGAGTGTGCTACAGCCTGCAGGTAGGCAAAGGCAGGCACTTCTCCAAATTTTGTTTCCAGCAGAACCACAAGATTAGATCCACGCTTAGGGCACAAAAGTTGCCTTTCCCTGTCAACTTAATCTTTTGTATTTGTACTATTTAAATGGTCCATGATGAAACTCAATGTTTGAAATTAAATAGGAGAGCCACATGATTACACATGAGGTCTTTCTGTTGGAAAATAATGATGTGAGCATACTGAATTCGATCTAATGATCTTAGGTGTTCTGTCAAAAAGCATGCTTTTTCACCTACAAGAAGCACTTGCAAGTTGTGAGTATATAAAAAACCGCCATGGTATGAGAGACCATTATCAAGTTAATGTGACAAAATGTGTCACTGATGGATCATTGCTTTTCCCTCCATCAATAAGCGAGGAGACCCTGCTGATGTTTAATAGAAATGATTTCGATTTTGTTAGCGGATGGATTTGCAAGTGGAGTACTGAATTCCATATATATAATTATAGATAGATCTCTGATGGGGATCAGTCGTTGCGTGCGTTTGTGCTCCTGAACATTGTCATGTAAAAACCTTGCCCTGTTTTATGCAATGCATTATGGGGCCTCTGGAATTCTAACTGGAATTCATTTTGGATCCTGTTCCAACAACCAATCTTTCAAACAGTGTGCGGCCTCACTGAGAAAAGGTGCGGCCTCACTGAGAAAAGGTGACAACCTGTACGAAAATGTTTGCCTCGCCATCTATTAGCCAAAAAAAGAAATCTAGAGAATAAAACCATAAGCTGGAAAACACAGTGGTTTATCAGCAGCAAACCCAGCAAGCAAGCACTTGAGACAAGTCTCTAGCAAAGAAAATAAAAGGAAGCAAGCTCTTTGCAACGCACCATGCATATATATGCACATCCTTTTGCAAAAACCACGCACACCATTGACATGGATTACATGAAGAACTTCGAGAGTTACAGTACCATACCACGACCCAACATATAAATAGCCTGGAACAGATCGAGATCAAACGCATATACTGCTAGTACTACAAACTGAAAACGATAGCTAGCGCGACAAGAAGAACCAACATGACCGATCGATCGAGCAACTGATTTGTTACAGGATGCTCGACGGTTGGAATCACCATCCATGAGCTATTATGCTAGTAGATAGCTTCGTTCTCATCATCTTCCTCCTTTAGATGACATCATCGTTGATGCTCTTGGACCCTCCATTCACGCCGCCTGGAGCACCTCCCCTCGACCTGATCTCAACATGCTGCGAATGAACGAAGCAACACCAACGTATCGTTATATGCACATCAAAAAGCTTAAGCTATATATCGATCTATATATATGAGTTGAAAGAATTGAAAAAGAAATCGGCAATTTGGCCAGTTAATCCGGCAACATCTCGAGAAAGAGATTGGAGTAGGAATGGACCTGAGACGATGCCACCGACTTTGGCTCCGTTGCACCAGCTGCAGAAACACGGCGAGACATACCGAGGCGGAAGCATCAGTTCAAGAAAGCTCTTACACAGAGGACGCATAGTACACATACCTCTCTAGCTAGATGTGTGTTGTTGCCACTCGCCACTTCAAGAAAAAGGGGTCAGGGTGCTTACCAGCGTCCTTGTGGGCGCGGCCGCAGCTGGTGATGCGGCCGAAGAGGCCGAAGAACTTGTTCTTGAGCTGTGCGGCGAGCTTGGCCATGGCGGGCTAGCTGCCGTACGTAGAACGGTAGAAGAAGGGCTCGGTGTGATGAGCTAGCTAGCACTGATGAGATGAGCTCACCTGAAGCTTAGCAGTGGCCACGGACTGACAGACGGACCTCGTATCTATCTATATACTGCAGTCTGCAGCCACGGGTTGCCAGAGCCCCTTAATTAATTTCCCGGCTTCAGTGGACCAAGCTAGCCTGTTGTTTGCAGGGCGGCCGGCCACTGCTGACCAAAAGCTTGCTGCAGACAGTTAGGTAGGCACTTCTCCAATTTGATCAAAAGCAAGTTGTTAGTATTTGCAAAATTTGAACGCCATGTAATATATATGTCAATCGCTGAAGGGACTAGCAGCACCATATTTTCGATAAAACGTTGGACAAAGTTAAGTAATCTGGGGAGTGCATGGGAGAAGAGAAAATTGAGGATTTGAGGTGCATGGGGGAACAGATAAAGAACAATATATATACCACTCGACTATAAAGGGGTACTTTTAACGAAAGACAATATATTAAAAAGACATTGAAGAGGGTATCACCGATGTTGTTTTTGTGACAATAACGAAACCACTTGTTCTTTGATTGTCATGTTGCAAGGTTCGTTTGGAGAATCTTTACTATGTCATTTGGTTTGTGACCCCCTAAAGACATAGCTGATTTATGTGGAGTGTGGCTCAATCAAGTAGACCAACATATACGTTCTCAAATTTGTGTGGGAATAAGTGCAATTTTCTGGTCTATTTGGTTGTGTAGAAATGATGTGACATTTGATAGAAAAAGAATATACTTCTATTTGCATGTTATTTTTAGGGCAACTTATTGGACACGTTTCTGGAGCACGATGCAAAAGAAGCGCAACAAACAACTACTGAAGTGGGTGTGTCACACACTGGAGACCATGGCTATGGAGATCTTCGCCAAGCACGGGTAGTCGTGTTTTAAGAGGATTGACGCATAATTAGTCGCACCTTTGCTTAGTCCGTTCTTTGAGAGTTTTGGTTTAATTTTAGCTGCTTGATAGAATAATAAGGATTGGTTGTATGCAAACTCTTGCAGAGGTCGGAATAAAAATTCCTTTTTTCTAAAAAAAAATACCACTCGACTATAAGCGCTATCGGTGAACATACCTTGAATAAGATGAAACTAAGGGCAACTCTAAGAGACTAGCTAAAATGACTTGGCTAGCTAAATTTTGGAAAAAATCTCAAAAACACTCTTTCAACAGACTAGCTATCTGCTCAACTAGCTATCCTGACTAGCTAAATTTGTTGCCCCGCTAGCTATCTTTGGCTAGTGGCTAGTGACTAGCTATCCTGATTTTCATGAGTATGACAGGCGGGACCTATTGGCGGTGGAGCATATACAGAGTTCAGTTTAGAGAGGTTGTTGGATTTCAACAAGTTTTTGCTAGCTATTTTATTTTACATACTAGCTAAATCAGGATTTTAGCTAGTGATTTTCAGAGAGGCTCTTGGAGTTGCTCTAAAGCCGGTTTATGTGAGAGCCATGTAATGATGTAAGCAAGGGCAAATTGCTTCTTCTTCTTTTTTGCAAATTATATGGTTGATCGGCGCTCATGATCTAGCATGTATAATTCTGCCAATGTGCTAGAGTATGCCACTATGCCATCCATCATGGTATAGATAGGGGCGGAGCCAAGAATTAGCTTTACGGGGCCAAACCAACCCAAATCAAACGGAGAGGATTAGAAGATCTAATTACTAGGAAATATTATTTGAAGGCTAAATTATGGTGATTATTCTAAATTATTAGCAATTAGTCTAAATAATGGATGATGTAGTAAGCAGTAAACTTTGGCAATATGGATCATTAGGGGCGGCCCTCCTTGGCTCCGCGCCCCTGGTATAGGTTCAGAATACTTGTTCCTTGCATCTAGAAACGCCCCACTCTTGGACCCATTTAAAAATAAAATGTGATACTCATGAGAATGATAAAAGTTGGAACAACATTTAAAAAGTACAAACACATTTCACATGATTTGGACGCTTTTGAACCCGGACAAACGCAACAAATAAAGGGGTTGTCTAATGCAAAAGTGACTGTAATTTTTATTTGCTACGATTTAGTAAGAAACATCATCGGAGCAGTAGACTGGATGCACATAGATTCAGTGATCCGTAGCTATCAACCTCTCTTCCAAATCGTACTGCTTTCGATGCGACAATCTGTGATGTGATCTAGTGGTCATGCCACATTGGTCGTCCTTCCGAATTGTATTCTTCTATAATGCGTGTAAAGCAAGCCGGATTAGGATTTTAGAAAAGGACAGGTTGGTGCGCATTTTGTTTGCCTATGTGCCATGATCACTACCTTCACTAAGCCATAATGCATATCTGGCCCCAAGGGCCAAGGCATCGACCTAGACGTTTTGATTGACCATTATACCAGCCTTGATGATGGATACAACCCAAGTGGCAGACAGTTTAGAGAGAAGATATTGCACAGGCATAACGCCAACTATGCCAAATATACGTGCCTTAGTAAAATTTTGGGAGTGGTGAAACTATTCTCGGTAAGGTACTTGTTGTGGTTTACTTAAATTGTTATCTTACTCACAGCGGTATATATCGTGCGTGTGTGCACATATGTGAGTGTTGTGTTGAAAAAATTGCACACATATGCTACACACGGTGCAGGTCTATCCATAATTCGCTGCCTTGTTCGCCTGCTGCTTTGTCCGTTCTCTCATAACAAATCAGCACAAGCCACCAGCCAACCAACGGTATTTTTCTCTCACAACAAATCAGCAGCAGCCACCAGCCGGCCAAACAAGATCGTGCATCCTCAGCGCATCTTCTTGCGGCATATCCCCTCTCCATCTCTATTTCCCTTATCTTGAAGGTCTCACACCAAAGGCATAATGTGCTGCCAAGGGGAAGCTAATGATGTGGATGTTGGGATAGCTAGTGCTGTGGCGTAGTGTGTGTGGAGGCCGATGATGGAGCTCTGGTGGAAAGCTACATCACATTTTGGAGGATGGACTGCAATTTTTTTCAAC
The DNA here is from genome assembly GCA_022644695.1 of Cenchrus purpureus. NCBI lineage: Eukaryota > Viridiplantae > Streptophyta > Magnoliopsida > Poales > Poaceae > Cenchrus > Cenchrus purpureus. Next base: position 96,146,201 of record CP053457.1, on the reverse strand, counting down.
CATGTGACGCATGCATTTTGATTAGGATGCAGTTTTGCTATATACAACATGTTTTCTCAGCTGATTTTTTGTTTATTAATGTCTAAAAAGCGTTGGGCGCTAGGTAGGCAGTCAATCTACGCCTAACATCTGATGTTGTTTGTGAATGTAGCTATCCTAGTCGACGGATTAACGCATTGTTAAATAGAGGAGATATGATATGTCAAGACAAAAAAACTTGATGTATCACGCATATATTAGTTCTATGATAGTAGACTAGTAGTTCATCCTCCTCTATCTAGAGTTTTGTCCAATTTTCATAGATATATGAAGATCTAAACTTATTTTAGATGAAAATGGTAGCAGATTCTAGACGAGATGGCGTTAGTAGGCCTAACACCACATGGTATACGATGAGTAGATACACGGGAGGGAGAAGGTTTGGGTCTTTAGAGCATCTCTCCAAGAGTACGCTAAAATTCTTCCTCAAAAATATGTATTGAGATCGAGCTTCCTTAAAATCATTTCCCTTCAAAATCACATCACTCCACAGCAGATCTCCAATAATAAATTTCCTAATATTTTAAAACTTGCCACGTCAGTACGCATTGTACCCACTACGAAATCATAGCAACTACGTAGCTGATGATGATTTGGTAATTGAAAAGTTGTGATCGATCCGCAAAACAGAGTTAAGAAGCATTCAGCTTTCAGCACATCACCATCGTTGCATCAAAGATTGCCTATTCATACGGCTACTGAACTCGATCTAAACATCTCTGCTCTTCTGACAAATCAGTTTGTTGGAGAAGCATCCACTGGACGACGCGCGCCCGCCAGCCTCTCCGGCCTCACCCCGACCATGTGCACAGGAAAACAGAGGGCGGGAACGGATCAGCAGCCGGGAAGGAACAACTCGGGTGATTGGGTAAGGACTGTGTGTGCTCGCGTATATTTGCGGGGCGACATAGCTCTTTTTCGAAACAGAGGGCGGGAACGGATCAACAGCGTGGGAAGGAACAACTCGGGTGATCGGGGAAGGACTGTGCTCGCAGGTTTGCGGGTACTGTTGGGTGTTTTTCCCTAAATGAGGTTTGCGGGAACTGTTAGAGTCAAGTTTTCTTGTTTTCCCCCTAAATGAGGTTTTGAGGTAATTTTAAGGGAGCTCTTGGAGTTGCTCTTAGGAGCAGGGAAGGCGGTAGTGTGCTCACAAAAGTTTGAAAATCAGAACACACATACCGCTCGCCCTTCCAGAGGCGAGCACGCGTACACATAGCACCCTGCTTACACTTTCGTCCTCGCTTCGTGTAAAAGGATTAACTCGAAGGTGCTATGGTTGGTGGACAAAGCATTATAAGTTGGCTCCACCCTTGCTCAACTAGCAATGTGGTACTAAACACACGCACCTACCATTCAAATTGGGACGGACGTCCTCGTCGGTCCAATTCACCCGTCCAGGGCTGGCCCATATGCCATGTCGTGCGTCTCATCCCAAGTCCACACGCGCATGCATATGTCCGCACACGACAACAAATATCCAGGAACGTTCCCTCTTAGCGCACGACCGTTCATCTAGTGTCAGCCCATATGCCATGTCATGTGTCCCATCTCAGGCCCACATGCGTCGTGCGCCATATCCCGCACACTGACCCATACGCGCAATTGCAAGGGTCGACTCTGATACCATTTGTAACACCCGCCCACCAAAGCCGCACCACCTAGCCCTTCAGAGAGGCGAGCACGCATACACACACCCTGCTTACACTTCGTCCTCGCTTTGTGTAAAAGGATTACCCGAAGGTGCTATGGCTGGTGGACAAAGGATTATAAGTTGGCCCACCCTTGCTCAAAAACTAAACATATGCATCTGCGCTTATGGGCCGCTCATAAGCCATCCAAATTAGGCCGGGTGTGACAAAAAATAACACTAAGAGTGTGGCGCTGATAATCACACTCCTAGGACTCTAGGAGACATACATGGCTCGAAGTGCTCATGTTCTATGGTCCTCTTCGATGGTTGGAGATAAGTTAGCTTCTACATAAAGTAAAATGATTGACACATTAGCTCAGCATAGTACCTTGGAACTCATGCGTGAGAGAGGGAGTCGTCTCGGGTGCTGAGCAGCTGAGCAAGCTAAGGGCAGTCCCAATGGGTATTGATTGTAGTTTCTATCTCTCTTAATTACATTTGACAACTCAGCAATTTGGTGATATGGCAGTCGGGTTATTGAAGAGAGAGAGTAGAGAGAGAAGAAACCATTTCCTTTTGAAGGAACGGCGTCCTCGCTCGAACTAGGAAGAAACGAGAAAAACAATGTTGGGGAGAAACCATCCGTTTCCATCGCCAGCCTTGCGGATCCGGTGCGCTCCGCCGGAAAGCTTCGTGCGTGAATTCAATCCTCCAACGCTGTTGTTCGCATGACGGCGGCCCAAGCTGCTCCTGTCTCGCCATCAGATCCCCTCTGCATGCGCTCGTCCGTCAGAGCCACCGCGTACGCTCGTCGAAGCCGTCGTGGTCACTCGTCCGCACCGTTGCGTGCATCAGTCGGAGTAGCAACCTCACATAGCCTGATTCATGGCGGCCATGGAGGCGTCCTTCGATCTCCTCGGATAATCAACGGTAGCAAGTGCCCCATAGGAGAATGGAAGTCTGAAGATGGAGAACACGGTGGTGTGACATGCATAGCCCGATTCAAGTATTTGGAGGTAGTATTTGAGAGAGGAAGAAGAGGATTTGTTCCTCTGTCCATGTTCTTACCGCAGCAAAGAACGTGAGGTGAGAGAGAGCAACCACAAAGAGAGGACTACAGGGGGTGTGGGCGTGGCCTACATGAGAGAGATACTGAGACAGGAGAGTGCATAGCTGCTTGTCGTAGTTGATCTTGCTCAATTTCTAATACTAGATGTTTGATGCTCATTAAATGTAGAAACTAATATGCTAAGAAACTATGGCAATGTTTGGATTCATGGGCTAGGGTTAATTTTAGCTAGTTGGAGCTCAACTAGCCACAAAGTATCAAACATGAGAGTTAGATTGGGCTAGTTTGCATCTAACCCACCCCAAAAAACTATCCCACCCAAGAGGTGCTTATTGGAGCTAGTTCATGTTGGGTCCACCAAAAAGTGACTTTTCTCTCTCCCTTCACCCACACCTAATGATTGAAAAAGTATATTTAATGTCATTCTAACCATTTCATCCAAACACCTCTAGAGCTAGAGTTAGTTTAGGGCTAGAGCTAGAGTTAGAAACTAACTCTAACACTAATCTTGTTAGAGTATCCAAACATGGCCTATGCATTGGAGATCTAGAGTCTAAAATTAAATTTATCTTCACTGGATCATGTGCTAGAAATTGTCTATTGGGAGTGCCCCAAGCGTGCGCAGTATGAAATTGGCACTGTTGATCGGTTAAAAAGTTAAGAGCTAAACCTGTTGGAGAAGGCCTAAGTTGCTAGAAAAAGCAAGGCTATGTACACTTGTGGCTGCATGACTTTTCTAAGCCATTCATTTCTCTCTCATCTATTTTCCATGTACCAGGGTAGAGCGAAGCTTTTCTTATGATTATTTTATCTAACTTGACCTTCTTCAACCTACCTATAATTCGGGCCTGTTTGGGCGGTGTTTGGGAGGTCGCCTGCTCCACCCAAAATGGCTCTGGCTCCGGCTCCTCTGGTGGAGCGGTTTTTCTGGTGGAGCTGGAGCCGTTTTAAGAAAACGTTTGGCAAAACGGCTTCTCCTAGCTGTGTAAGATGGATAAGAGAGTGAGATGTCCATAATGCCCTTTTTTCTTCTTTTTTTCTTTTATTTTTTTCTTTATTTTCCTCTTTACTTTTTTCTTATTTTTTCTGGTGTTTATCTTCCTTATCTTCTCCACTCCCCAGAGCTCCCCATTCGACCGTCCACCCGCGCCCCCCGAGCTCCCCCACGCCACCTCCACCCGCCCCCTCCTCCTCAGAGCTCCCCGCCGGCCACCTCCTCCGCGCCTTGGATCCAGCGTTGGCCACCTCCTCGCGGCGCTCCCCCTCGCAGATCTGAGGAGGTGCAGGACGGAGGCGACGGAGGCCCCTGAGGCTGTTGCGCTGGGGGAGAAGGTGGCGGTGGTACTGGGAGAGGAGGGGGCGCTACCAGCGGCCACCGCGGGCGCAGGGAGCTAGCCTTCCCAGCCACCGTGCGGGCCGCATGGCGGGCTCGGCCGACGACAGCGAAAGAAGGAGCTCGACGGTGCGAGGGCGATGTAAGGAGTTCGTCGACGGCGGTGGCGGAGCGCGACCTCATCGGAGTCCTCGACCTCGCCAGGCAGCAGGCCTCCTCCAGCGACACTGCCCTCCGTCATCCATTCCCCTTCCCCTGCCCTTCCTCCACACCCTCCATGGTGCCATCCAAGAACCTCCACGCTCAAGGACCCGCCGTCGCTGCCGCTGCCGCTGCTCGGCTCGTGTGGAGGTCAAGCACGCGAAGAGGTCGTGGGGGCAAAGCTGGCAGGCTGTTGCGGAGCCACAGTCGAAGCCGACGAAGCCATATTTTTATGGCTCCGGCACCCCAAAACTGCTCCAGAGAGTGGGATTTGGGGCTCAGTAGCCGGGCAGCAAGAACACCCGTTTGGCAGGGCTCCAGCAAGAGTCGGTGGAGGAGCCGGAGTTGGAGCCCTCCCAAAGAGGGCCTTCATCTCACCAATGATTTCAAGATAGATGGTCTGGATCAGGATTTTTAATTTCAGTAAAAAAATTACCCAAGAGATAAACACAATATTTGGGGAATTCAGAATTATATTTTATAAAAAATTAAAATAATTTTGGGTGGTAAATATTTTTTCGGGCCCCTGAATAACACAAAATTTCGAAAATATTGTGATATATCGGCTGAAAATGTTTTTCCCTAGAACCGGATAGGCCACTTTTGACATGTTCCTGACTAACCCACAATTAGACAAAAGAGAAAAAAAGGAATTCAGAAATGAGCAACGTTTTGGACCACAATTCCACCATTCAGTGACTATCTGTATGTAGTACGCCACTATATGATAGATTGTGACAATGATGCGCACGGCGCAGATCCAAGAACACCTCACACAACCTATACTGGATGACCCCCCACTAGAGCTTAAACAAAGTTAACCGCACGATCCAATTAGGTCATCCTGACGCTAATCGCAATTTGGGCTGTTCTTGGTTCTCAGTCAATAATCTTAAGGTCATTATGACTTTATGAGGCTGCACGCCTGCACCAGTCAATTCTTTACGTGGCGCTAAATGGTTGGTCGCCCTTCGATCTTGCATGTGTGCGCGCGTGTGTGTGGCCATGCCGATGAACGCACGTCCATGGCGGCCGGCACCAGTGGTCAGAGCCTGACGAAGAAGACGGCGAGCTCGGGTCCCGTGCCGCCGCCCTGTGGCGCGATCATGTACAGCGACTCCGAGTCCCGGGAACCGATGAAGTGGTCGAAGCAGCCGCGCATGTACGGCACCTCGTCGTCCGCCGCCGCCGCGTCGGCCGCCGGCGATGAGCACCTCGTCCCGGGGAGCACGCCGGCGCCCATGGACACCGCCCGCAGCGTCTCCATCACCGTGAGGTCGTCGTCCGTCGCCTCCCGCCGCACCGCGTACCCGGTCTTCTTGCCGTTGCAGAACATGGTCCACGCCGGCTCGTCCAGCAGCGGCGGCGCGTGGCGCTTCCGCCGCGCGCCGTCGGCGTCCGGAGCCGGGGCCTGGCGGCGCTCGGTCTCCAGGACGATGCGCGCGCCGGCCGGGTTGCCGAGCTCGCGGAGCAGCGCGTGCGTCTGGAGCGCGAGCTCGACGACGAGGCTCGGCAGGCACCGCGGCGTCTCCTGCAGCGCCAGCACGACGCGGCCCCGGCGGTGGCCGTAGAGCGTCCCCGTCACGCGACGGCACGGCCGCGAGGCGCCCGAGAACGACGCGCCCTTGGGCACCAGGTGGGAGGAAGAGGCCGACGAGGCCGCCGCCGACGACGCCGCCGCGGCCTCGGCCGGCGTCCCGACCTGCAGCCGCCCGCACCGCGGCGTCAGCGTCGTCAGGATGGGGAGCGCGTGCCGCAGCTTCTGGAACAGCCGTGCCGGCCGGGACGCGCCGCCGCCGTGCCGCCCCGCCCGGTGCCGCCGCGACGGCACCTCCAGCGAGTGCCCTGCCGCGCGGCGGCCGCGGGTGCTGACCGGCGTCGTAGCTGGCGCGGCCGTCGAAGGACGAGGTGGAAGAGGACGTCCGGGTGCTGTCAGCCGGTGTGACGGCGCCGGCGGACGGCGGGAGGCTGCGGGCGTCGTCGGCGGGGCGGCCAGGGGCGGGGTAAATGGCGCCGAAGCCCACCATTGACGCGCGCCCGACGCCGGCGAGGTGTCCGACGACAGGTCGACGCGATGTGCAGGTGCAGCCGTGCGAGGCGCGATCCGGTGCGGGTGGCCCTTAGTTATCCTGTGGCGGGGAGCGCGTGAGCTGGAACGGGCGGCGGCGGTTACGCTTGTCGGGTCGTCGTGCTCCTGGGCTGGACGCGCGCCGCCTGGTTCGCGGCTCTGCCATTTTGGGGCTTCTCGTTTCTCTCGTGTTGCTGAGCTCAAGGAACACGAGCACCCGAGGCGTGGCCATGGCCCGTGGCCGCGTGGTCTGCTCGACGAGGCGCCCTCCTGCTCGCGCAGGCAATCATCTGGGGCAAGCAAAATGGAAAAATAATTTAAATTCGATAGCCAGATAGCAAATGTTGGCCTCCATTAGATGGGCTGTCATGGGCCTCCAACCAAACGCGCTGATTTGTCAATGTCAAAGTGCACCAGGAGGCCCAAGCAGCCTATGTTAGAAGTTCTACTAAAAGAAGGCCCATGTCTGCTGAGTTATTGTGCATTTCGTAAGTCGCCTATCTCTCTGCTGTAGATGTGTATAGACGTCCAAACGGACCGCCATATCCGATGTAAGGATGACAACGGATCAGATTTAGTGTCAGGGCACCCAAATTCATAACCCAAATCCAACTCACAAACTAGTTCGGGTGAAAATTCATATCCAAACCTAAACCCGCGGATATCCAAAACCCAACGGATAATCCAAAATCCAGAAAAAAACTTCATAAAAATAAGAGCACAAACATAAGTGCATCACACATTGTCCAAATTATTTAAAAAGTATGCAACAATACAATTCAACACACTACAAGTTTAATAAAAGTGGAAAACACAAATCAACATCCATATATAGTCTTCCAAATGAATAACAGTGGAAAATTTATCATTCATCATTTATGGTGGAATCATCTTCACCCTATGAAATAAAAAGAATTGCAAATTACTTAAATGTTTAGAGGATTGTAAATTTATTAGTTGTGTATGGAAAGAAACAACAACAATACCATTTCTTCATCTTTTTCATCAAGACAAGTCATCAAAGTACTAACAAAAGTTAGAGCAACTTCAACAGTCTAGCTATCTCATTTTGTATATGTAAAAAAAGAAAAACCACCAGTAAATTGCAATCCAACTGTGAGACATGGGTGGGTCCTCACCACTGGACTCACTAGTCCTCGACAAGTGGGTCCGGCCTACCAGAAGACCCGCCGACCTGACAGTGGGCCCAACCGACCTAGTTGGTGGCCCACACGATCTCCTGAAGACCTTTCAGAAGATCACAGACGACCTTATCCAGAACGACTACAAGACTTGGCGTGCAAGACAAGACATCGGTAGATTCCGACCAAGCAGATCGACGGATATGGCAAGTGTTGTAATCAACTCTCTAGGTCGGTCATAACCGACCAGAGTCTCGGAACCGACCTTGTGTCCGGCCAATATAAGGCGGGCAGGGCGACCCCTTGTAACGATACGCAATCCTCAAGCAATCTACACCAACAACTGGACGTAGGGTTTTACTCTCCGGAGGACCGAACCAGGATAAACTCGCCGTGTTCTCTCGTGTTCCGTGTGCTCGCGCAACCTTCGAGTTCTTAGCCCTAGATTCCACCCCGAACAAATAAACCACCGGGTTAACCCCTCTGGGCCCAGATCTCAACCTCGGCGGTTGGCGCCCGGTAGGGAGGATTCTGTGGTTCTTCGTGCAACTCGATGGCTTCTTCCAGCGACGTCATCTTCCCCGAGAGCATGGCGGACTTCCTCGCCAATCGCCGACATCCGCCGGCTCCATGCCTGAATCCACCGCCCACCGCTTGCCTCGCATCGAGGGCAACGCTGTCACCTCCAACCAACAGTCGGAACCGACCACCGGGCGGAAACCCACCCACCCACCGCGACTGATCGCGGGGCTTAATCGCGTCGAAGACATGCTCTCCGACACGATCAAGGTCTGTGAACGCGCCAAGCGCCCTCACAGGACCTCTGTTCCTCCACCCCGCATGCCTCTTGGCTCATGGCAGCGCTCATGTAGCGCCTCGCCACATGAAGAACAAGATCCGTGATCGAACTGGACCCAAGACCCCACACCGTGGAAACCGCAGAGGTCACCTCGACGACCCTTGCCCTATCCACGAGAACTCCAAACACACGGCGCCGCGTGCCGCGCGTGCTCAAGAAGCCCGACGACCTCTCCGCCTCATCGCCGCCGATCAACCGTGAGCCGCTCTCACCGCCTCGCTTCAGATTGCTCGACGACCATCTCCCCGAACTATCCGGCGAGGTGTTTGAGATCTCGCATCATGAGGTACTTGTGGTCTCGCAGACGCACTCGTCGCTGGTGAGATGGATGAGCAACGATTCGGAAAACGCTAATGCCGCACGAGCTACACGTCGTCAGGAAGAAGTAGATGCAGCGCCCGCAGTCACCTGCAGCAACGCCGCACAAGGTGCCCGACCAACCCACGTGCAACGCCGTCGGGCACAACCCCACGCAGCTCCACCTCAAAGAAAGCAACAGAATCACAACGAGCCTCGTCGAGTCCACCTACGCGCCAGAGACCTCTTGAGGGACTTCGAGCAAGACGGACATGAAGTTTACAACTCACCTCAAGCAAACTTAGGCGCGACCGCCAGCCGAGTCAACTTGAGGATACCGCAATACGGGCGCCCACAGCTCACATCCGCCGCCACCGCCTGTGTCGAAGAAAGGGGTCCAGGATACAGCAGATCAGCCGCAAGCTCCTACTCCAGGAGTAGGTCGGAGTGACCTCGCCACCGACGTCGAAGAACGCTTCTTCAGTGGTCAAGAGGGAGGAGGTGAACGAAGTCGCGGTCAACCCCGCCAACGCCGCCAACGCAGCAGCCAACCCAGCTGCCAACGCCGTGGGTAACGCCCCCAGCAATGCACAAAACAATGCCGCCAACGCCGGGGCGCCCAGAGGTAACGCACCGCACGCGGCGTAACGCGGGAGCTCAACCTCCACCACTGCAAGCCAACCGCCCTCAGAGTAGTCAATGTCAACGCATACGAGATGAAGTGGAGATAGCACACCGTGCTAACTATGACCGCGACAACGGAGTCCCCGATCCCCTTGACGCCAACCACCCTATCCAAGCAACAGATCTTCGGCAGATGCATGACCAAGAGCTCCTACGACGTGCCCAGTACGACCAAGATAATGGTTCTCCTGATGACCTCTACGTCATCCCAACGGCATACGCCCCATCAGCAAGCCCTGGAGCAATCAAGAACTTCCCGGCATTCTCACGTCGCCTCAGGACGATCAGATACCCCAAAGACTTCAAGCTAGCCATCGAAAAATACGACGGCCGCTCCGACCCAAATATTTGGCTCAAGATGTACAACATTGCGGCCTGCGCCTCTGGAGGCAATGAAGACCACATGGCGGGATATTTCCCCCTCGTGATGGGCAAAGCGCCGCTCCTGTGGCTCGACAATCTTCCTGCGGAGTGCATCACTTCATGGGCGACCTTGTCACGACTCTTCACGACCAACTATCAAGCGACCTACAACCGTCCTGGCAACACACATCACCTCGCCAGAGTGTGGATGAGGCATGACGAAACTCTCCGAGAATACACTAACCGCTACTTTGAGAATCGCAACACTCTCGCAGGTGTCAAGGATGAAGACGTCATAGCCTACTACAAGAAGGGGGTAACCAACATCAAGCTCTTCGAGAAGATCCACGAAGCTGACGCCCATACCATCGCCGACCTCATGGCCTCGCCGACAAGCTTTGTCGACACTCAAGACGCGTGATGCACGACTTCAAAGGAGAAGACCACGATGACGGTGGGCGAGTCGCAAGCGATCCGGCGAGGTCTATGCGACCACCACCCGGACTTTCCACCTTCCTTGAAGGTGACTTCAACATGGTCATGGACGCCGTGCGGATCCATCGCGACGCCAAGCATACCATGAGGGAGTGCGAACAGCTAAAGCGTGCTCTAGGGGTACCTCCAGAGCCCAAGAAGACCAAGAGCGGCAACAACGACGACCAGAACAGCAGCCGCCGCTACGACAACCGTAATCGTCGACCTGATCGACGTGATTACCGCGACCGTCGACCCTACCGTCGCAACGTCGATAGGGATCGCCGTGACTATCGCCGCGATGACCGCCGTGATGATCGACGTGACGACTACCGCCGCGACGATCACCGCGAAGACAACCGTAACGACCGGCGTGATGATCACCGCGACGATGGCGCGTGATGATCGTCGTCGACAAGACGACCACAACCGCAAAGACAACAGCCGTAAGGAGCCTTCTCCGCCACCACCGCCAAAAGGGGCCAACCCCAATGGCGCGTTCCAGACCGCCAACCGACAGATCAACTTCATCGTTGGCGGTCGTCAGGCAGCCAAGAGAAACAGACAACAGCGATCAAACGCAAGAGAGATCGGCCAAGTCAACACAGAAACTCCACAACCCCTGCGTTGGTTGGAGTACCCCATCACTTTCTCCAGGAAAGACCATTAGGTGCACATACCGACCGGGACCTACCTACCGGTCGTCAACCCCATAGTGGATGGTGCCTCGCCTAAGACCCTCATCGATGGGGGCGCAGCTTGAACATCATCTTCACGCGAAGCCGAGAAAGATGGACTTGACTTCTCCAAGATGACCGCTGCGATGAACCCTTCTACGGTGTTGTGCGGGCAGTCGCATACTCCATAGGTCGTGTATGCTCGCCGGTCACCTTCGACAAAGGAAAACTTCCGCACAGTACACCGACGCTCGAGGTCGTGGGACTGCCTCCTCCTACCATGCCATCCTTGGTCGACCTATGCTGACCAAATTCATGGCCATACCGCACCACACCTACCTCATCATGAAGATGCCAGCACCAAACGGGATCCTTTCCGTCCTCGGTGACATCCTCGTCTCCTACAACTGCGAGAGCGATACCATCAACCTCTCCAAGGTCTACTTGCAAAGCGGCCGCTACGGTCATGATCGCTCAGGCTGCCAAGATCGACCAAACCACTCTAGAGGTGCCAGAACAGAAGCGTACAGCCACCGCCTTGGACCCAAATCCCGCGGTGAAGAAAGTTTGCCTCGGCCTGCCCGACGCATCCAAGGAAGTCACCATCGGGGCCAACCTTGACCCCAAATAGGAACTCGCGCTCACCACTTTCCTCCGGGACAACGCCGACATTTTTGCATGGAGCCCGTCCGATATGCCCGGTGTCCCCAGGAAGCTGGCTGAGCACGCCCTTGAAGTAAGCAAGATCGCACGACCTATCAAGCAAAAGCTCCAGCGATTTGCAAAAGATAGAAAGCAAGCTATAGAAGTAGAAGTCTCAGAAGCTCTTAGTCGCAGGATTCATCCATGAATCAAACACCGGTTTGGCTCGCAAACCCGGTTCTTGTACCCAAAAAGACTAGAGGATTAAGGATGTGTATCGATTACACCGACCTCAACAAGCACTGTCCGAAAGATCCCTTCCCCCTTCCTCGCATCGACCAGGTCGTGGACTCCACGGCTGGCAGTGTCCTACTATGCTTCCTCGACTGCTACTCTGGGTATCACTAGATAGCCCTGAATCCCGACGACGAAGACAAGACGGCTTTCATAACGCCCAATGGCATCTATTGCTACAAGGTCATGACCTTTGGACTGAAAAATGCCGCGACCTACCAGAAGGCGATACAAAAGTGCTTAAAGTCTCAGATCGGGAAGAACGTGGAAGCTTACGTCGACAACGTGGTCGTCAAGACCACCGAACAGAATCAGCTCATCGCCGACCTCGCCGAGACCTTCTCCAATCTACGCGAATACCAGTGGAAGCTCAACCCGACCAAGTGCGTCTTCGGTGTCCCCTTCGGATTGCTCACAGGCTTCATGGTAGGGCACCGAGGCATTGAAGCCAACCTCAAGGTCGACGCAATACACAACATGGCCAAGCCATCTTGCAAGAAGGACGTCATGAAACTCACAGGTATGATGGTGGCTCTAGGTCATTTCATCAGCAAGCTCGGCGAAAAAGGTCTGCCTTTCTTCAAGCTATTGAAGAAAGCATAAGTTCGTATGGGATGAAGAAGCACGTAACGCCGAGGCTCTCAAAGACTCCTTGACCACGTCTCCAATCATGACGCCACCCATACCAGGGGAAACGCTCCTCCTCTACATCTCCGCCACCACTAATGTGGTCAGCACGGTTCTCGTCGCAGAACGAGAAGAAGAAGGGCAAGCCTATCATGTTCAACGACCTATGTACTACGTGGCGAAGTCCTTACCGACGCTAAGACACGTTACTCACACCTCGGTTGCTCTATGCACTCCGATCACGTCCAAGAAAGCTCACCACTACTTCCAAGCCCACAAGATTACGATGCCTTCATCATTGGAGAGATCATCCGCAACCGTGATGCTAACGGCCGCATCGTCAAGTGGTCGGTGGAGCTTGGAGAGTTCGACATCGAGTTCTGCCCTCGGCAGGCGATCAAGTCACAGATCCTAGCTGACTTCGTGTCAGAGTAGACAGAGATCCAGATGCCCCCTCCCAAGGAGAGGCTGAACCTTTGGATAATGTGCTTGACGGTGCCCTTAACCTTGAAGGCGCAGGAGCAGGAGTGCTATTCATCTCTCCTCAGGGAGAGCAGCTCAAGTACGTCCTACAAATACACTATAAGGCCTCCAACAACGGAGCAGAATACGAAGCTCTAATTCATGGGCTCCGTATAGCAGTGTCCCTTGGTATCAAGCGACTACTGGCTTATGGTGATTCCAAGGTCGTGATTGAACAAGTCAACAAGGAGTGGGATTATGTCAAAGACACAATGGATGCCTACTGCGCAGAGATCCGTAAGCTCGAAGGCCACTTCGAGGGAATTGAGTTCCAGCACATGCCACACAACAATAATGTAGCTACCGACGTCTTATCTAAACTAGGCTCCAGGCGAGCTCTGGTTCCGGTAGGTGTGTTCGTCCAAGACCTACGCAAACCATCGATCAAGCTGCTAGATCCGGACAACCTGGACCAAGCACAGCCTGACCTCACCACAGCACCTTGGAGGACGACAAGGAGCAGGTCGTCTTGAGTAAGACTGTTGGGTATCCTCGGATACTGGACATCGTCGATTTGAGACCTCTTCAAGGTCGGCACGCCTACAAGACCGCCCAGAGGTCGGCCCTGCCAGAATCCTTGCAGCCATGCTGGGAGATCTGGGTGTCTCTACACTTCATTCAATCAAGACCATGACTCAGTTTTCTTCTCTTTTTTTGAGCATCAAACCAGCCATGCTGCCTGCTTCAATGCTCAGGGACTACTCTACGAGAGCGTCTTCGACACCCTCTTGTTTTCTTCGTCGCTTCGACCTATTAGAAGGCTACTTCTTTTAGGTCGGCACTCGACCTCGCTACGCTTGGGATACTACAAACAGATCGGCTGCTAAGCTGATTTCTTTCTTTTTTGGACCGACATGCACGCTATTCGACCTGCTGATGGCTTCAAGACGTCGCCATGACCCTCTCGAGGTCGCTGCACCTACACATCGCTTGGGGGCTTGTGAGACATGGGTACCCATGGGTCCCTACCGACCACGGCGTCCTCGGCAGTGTGGGTCAGCCCACGAAAGACCCGCACTGCCAAGAGGTCTGTCACGACATGTGGGCTCAAGACGAAGACAGCTTGGTGCAAGTCAAGGCGATTCAGACGGATTAAGGCAGCTGGATAAGCTTTCCATGTTGTGTGACTAGAGATATGTTTCCCTGTTGTAACCTACTTGGACTCTGGTCCACCGACCTTGTCCGTTGCCCAATTAAAGGTGGGCAAGGGCGTCCTTCCGAGGACCACACAGACCACCTCCACCTTCGCCATGATCAAATTAATACAATCAAGAACTGGACGTAGGGTTTTACTCTCCGGAGGCCCGAACCATTATAAAATCGCCTTGTCCCTTGTGTCTCGCCGTGATTTCCGTGTGCTACGCTAGCATAACCATCACGTTCTTAGCTCCCGATCTCCCCGCCGAACAAATAAACCACTGGGGTTAATCCCTTGTGGACTGTTCGGATCTAAACCTCTGACACCAACAGACTCGGTGTCTAGTACACCTCGGTATCCCACTCGCAATCCGTCGCTCCTCGCTAGCCAAATCTGCCGAGGCCATCCCGCTCGCATTCGCCTCTTCCCGCGCACTCTCTCCCTTCCACGTGGCCTTTCCTCTCTGCAGTGGCAAGGGAGGACGCAAGACGGCGGAGCGCTCGGCTCCCTCGCCGCCGGCGGTGAGAGGCAGGATGCAAACGGCGGTGGGCTCCGCTCCCGGGCCGACGGCAGCGAGGGGGAGGATTCGCATGGTGACGGCTTGGCTCCCAAGCCCGGCGGCAGCTCTGGGCTGCCGTCGGTGTGGCGGCAGACGGTGGCGGGCTCGGCTCTCCAGCCGGCGGTGGCGTGGGAGTGGATGCAGACGGGGGGCGGGGCTAGGGCTGTGGAGGCGCACGCACAATGGAGGAGCAAGGCGTGAGCAGCGGCCGAGCTGCCTTCACGACGGGTGTGGCCGCCGCTTCCTCCGCAGCAGATGCAGTAGCGAGTGCGTGGAGGGAGAGGAGAGCGGCGTGGAAGAGCGGAGCGGAGGGGCCATGGCGGCGATAGGGTGTGTAGCTTGCTTGGCCATGGCGCTTGTTGGGAGAGGCGAGAGAGAGGGTGGATGGATTAATGGATAAGGTTGAGAGGGGTGGGAGTGGGTGGGGGATGACATGTGGGGTTGAGAGTGGGAAAGAATGACATGTGGTGTCGGTGAGACACAGACAGATCCGCAAGGAGGCGACCCAAGCGGTTGTAGGTTAATGGAGGGGATCGGGAACTAAGAGCGTAGGTGGTAGTTCGCAGACGGAACTCAGAATACGGCGAGAATGGCGAGGGACACAAGGGTTTAGACTGGTTCAGGCCTCCGGAGAGTAAAACCCTACGTCCAGTATGCGGTGGAATTATGCGTGAATGGGGAAGTCCCCTCGAATGGAGCTCTAGGCCGCCTTATATGGTCAACGGGCTAGGGCTTCCATTCGAGGTCGGTGGACCCTCATCGGGGTTAGTTACAAATTAGGAAGGTCATCTTCGTGATTACAGGGTGAATCCCGCGATCTGCGGACCCTCATCGGCGCGTCGCGCGACTGAGGATGAGTCTTGTGCCACAAGCCCGGCAGATCCTCCGGGATCTGGATAAGGTCTTCTGGAGTTTTCCAAGATCGCCTGGGTTGTGGATAAGGTCTCTGGGCCCACTTGCGGTCGTGGGCTTCGGCCCAAGTCTCTCAAGCCCCCGATCGACGTGTAGGCGTAGCGGCCGAGACGAGGTTATGTTGAGGCTTGGCGAAGTCATGGCATCGTCAAGGTCGTGTAGGGTGCACGGGGATCCAAAAAAGAAAATCTCCTCCAGCGCGCACGAAGTCGAACATCAAGCTCCTAGAACGTAGATCCAGGAGGTCGAAGTGAGGACAAGGCGTCGTCGTGTTGAAGAACCCCGACCTGACTGACCGGAGTCAGGGAAGATCTTTGTGACCTTGGGGAAGGTCCCGTCTTGACGGAGGGAGGTCGGCGGCACAACGTAAGCGCGGGCTTCCAGTAGGTCGACGAGACGTAGAGGAAGAGGGCATCGCAAGACGCACTTCGTGGAGTAGCCCCCGAGCAGTAAGGCGACCTGGAAGGTCGGGTTGATGCTCGAAGAATGAACCGAGAACCTACGGCCTTCTGCTTGTGATTTAAGGTGCTCTTCCCACCGAGTAAGACAAGCCATCCGAAATCTCTGCAAAGTAGTGCCAGACACTAGCATCCACATCGCTTGGCACCCCTCGGGCGCACTGTAAGATCACAGGGCCTGCCCCAAGCAGAGATGCGGTTGCTCCTATATGGGACAAAAGCTGAAAAGTTGTCATCAGCGAGTGATGGCGTGTCGGCGCTCGAGCAGAACAAGGACCTCGCGCTCCACGTGGTAACAGTGTTGTGGATAAGGACGCCACGCCAGCTGAAGTGCAGACTGCGTCCGAGGCCAAACTCCACTGCTATAAATAGGAGGCCTCATGACTTGCTTCTTGAACCAAGTAGGAGCACCATGGCGAAGCAGCTTAGTAATTATGCAGTGCCCTGGTCTTGTGTGCGGCCACCAAAGCGTAGTGCTAGAGAATCATATCCCGGAGCTAGAAGAATGCTTGCGAAGTTGGGAGAACTCCATCAGCCACTCCACCCGCGCCCAGCGAGGAATCCAGGTGCAGCATGGGGAAGTACATGCCTTGACAAGCCTTGTGAGCGGAGGCCTGAGGCCATGCTGGGGGTTACCATGCTACGGCGGGAGAGGTCCGAGGTGAAGCTGTCCCAATTTGGAATCTTGTGAGAGCACCCTAGCAAAAGATGGGACTCCACAGAAAACCTTCTGGGGCTAGCGTAGAGGTGGCTGTGTGGCAGCCACGATCTCGGCGGCCGTGGAGATCTCCAAGGAGGTCCTGAAGCTAGAAGAAAGCTTGCGACACACTTCATCAGTCTAGGTTGCGCCGTAGGCACCATGTAAGGTAGATCAGGACCTTTAATATGTTTACATCTTGTAATTGGCCTTGGGCCAACGTCTTTTGTAGCTTACGAAGCTTTTATACACATGCTTGCATGGCAAACGATGTCTCGACCAATGTGGAGAGGCGCCCGGGCAGCAATGGCATGGCCAAAGTCCCGGCGGGGCTGCAGGATCACACCGACCTTCAGAAGGTCATAGAAATTGACAAAAGAACCCGTGTCGACCTGGGTCAACACACGGCGTCTTGATGGCACAACGCAGGGTGTCAATCCTGAAATCTGTAGGTCTTTATCGACCTAGAAGGCATCGGGGCCTCAGCGAGGAGCTGTGATTAGGACCGAGAGGTCGTCAACAGTAGTAGAGCCTTTAGCGGGGATCCATTGATAAAGTTGAGCTGTGGGTCGGGGCGACCTAGAAGGCATGTAGGCGGTGGGCTAGGAGACGTGGTGTGAACCCACCGTTGGGAGGCCGAGGCGACCTAGAGCTGCCGGTACCTTGGCGACCTTGGATAGGCGATAGGGCTGGCCCATAGGTCGTCCGTGGGTCGTGACGACCTTGAATGTAGTACTGAAGACATTATGTTTGGGGGGCTTGAATGTGGGGCATAACAGGTCCACGTCGGTCGGAGCGCTAACCAGAGGCGGACGCGATTCTGTCTGGAACTAGCGTTCGCCATTTTCCCGTTAGAGGCCGAAGAGCTGTTGACGGTAGATCCGCGGGAGGTGCCGAGCCGTTGGGTCGCCGTGATTTTCGCCAAAGAGGCGTTGGGTCGCGCCTTGCGCGGGGCCCAACTATATAAGACCGGTCCGTGGGCTGGGGACCTTTACTTGCTTTCATTTCTGCTCCGCACTAGGGTTTCGCCGCTCCCCCCTTGCTCGAGAGAACAAGCTGCGCCGTGCTTAGGTCCGCGTGCACCGCAACCTCGCATTGAACCAAGACCCTTGTAGTGTTTAGATCCAAATCCATCGGCCTAGAGGAGGAGAAGATGGAGCCGGTGCAGATTCCACTGCCACAGACCGTCTGGGAGCCATTCGTGGTAACGGTGGAGCAGATCCAGGCCACGTGACCCGCGGGTTCTTTGAGGCCCAAGGAAGAGGTCGTGAGGCGGGCGAGTTCCCGACGGAGGGGAGCGAGAGTCATCTTCCTCGCGCACATCAAGCGCGGGTTTGGGGTCCCGACGGTGACTTCTTCCGCGGCCTCCTATTCTTCTACAGGATCGGGCTGACCGGCGGTGCGGTGGCTATCACCGGCCCAGGTGTCTGACCATCAGGTCCACCCGGCCACGAAATCTGGGTCACTGACCCCACGTCGCGCAAGGTCTCCAAAGAGGAGATGGCGGCGCGGGGGAAGGGCATCTTCGCCGGGCGCATCCGCAACCGGGAGTGCCCTAAGGCGCTCGGTGTGTATCGGCCCTCCGTCTGGTGAGTCTTGACCTTGATTCCTTTCCGCTTGAAAGCTTGAGCATTTATGACGCAGTCTTTTCATCTTTCTTTTGTTTTCGCGTGAGGGCATTTATTGGTGCCTGCGCACGCAATGAAGAGGAGTGGAGCTTCAAAGTCCGCACGTTGAGGACCGGAGCGTCCGAGGACCGGTGGATGGTCGCCTCTGGTGTGATGAGTGATTGATAACGTGGTGTGGACTGACTCTTGGCCGAGTATTGCAGTGCAGGTTGCGCTTGACTCGTGTTGGTGCGGGTGAAGAGCGGGCGTGAAAGGTCTTAGCCTTGCGGGGCCTCCGGAGTGGAGTGGAGATACAAGTAGGCTCGGCTCGATGGACCGGTGGGACGGGGTCAAGTGGGCCGCATGGTCGCAAGAAAAGCAAGGCGAAGTCGGCCGCCGGTGAGGTAGCGGCTCACAGCCGGACACACGCGGGGTTTGCGTGATTCACCACAAAACCGTCGGTTACTTGGTTGAGCCACAAAACCAAGACCGAGGCTCGGCAAAGTGAGACGGGATGGGAGGCGCGAGAAGCTTCGATCTTTGGCGGACACGTGGCGGGATTGTAGGGCTTGCGTTGGGAGGACGCGGACTGCGGTGAAGGCGTGGCCATGCGATGAAAAGGAGTGCTACATGACCTATTTGCCCCTAAGGGGTTTGTATCTCAACTTAAGTGCTAGGGGTAGCTTGGTCATTTGCCCAACCCAGAGGGACTCATATATATAGCTCTAGGGTTTTCTGGGCAAACCATCCATCCGGACTGCTTCTCATTTCCTTGCTCCATAGGTGTAGATTTTCTTCACCGCTTTGTAGAGAATCTGACCTCCGAGTGTATGAAAGCATTCATGGTTGCGTTGATTTCCTTCTTGTAGCTCGTGTGATTTTTGTGTCTTTTTCAAGCTATTTTCGTTGGATTTTCGTGCGCGCTTTGTTCCTTCGATTCTGAGGTGTTTGGGTTCGGATTTGTTGGTGGGGATCATGGATAGATGTCTTGTGCATCTTTGTGCTTGATCTTGACCCCCAATCTCCGGATTTGGCCTCCGATTGAAGGATTTCGGTTGGAACCCTAGCTTTTTGGTAGAGCTCGGTTGCGATTCGATTCCCGGCGTTTTAGTCTGTTTGAGGTCTCAAGTTTTGGGGTATAGCATCTCCTAGGGACGCTTCACATCTCCCCCAAATCTTACCTCAAGAGCTCAAGCCGTTTGGGAGATCCATGGACGGATAGGTGCTTTTGTGCTTGCGTTTTCGAGCTCGGGTTGCTCTGTCCGCACCTAGTCGTGGGACGGTCGCGAGGAGTCCAAAGCAGCCGGCTGTTCATCGTGTTCTCACGAGTTCTTGCGTCGGTTCGTTTCGATCCGTTTGGTCGGTAGGTTTTGGTTGGAGGTTGTTTGCCGGACCGTCCGGTGAGGCCGGGTGCGTGGAGCGGACCGTCCGGTGAGCACGCGGACCGTCTGAATTTCGGAGGTGCATCGGAGGTTCGAGTTCTTTGCGGACCGTCAGCCGCGACTCATGGATCGCCTGCCTCGCGGACCGTCCGCCCGGTCACCACGGACTGTCCGCTTGGGACTTCACAGTTTGCCTAAGTCCTTTGCTTCTTGAGTTGCGCTTTCGCTTTGGGATTGTTTGAGACTTGTTCCTAGGGTTGGTAGATCCGTTGTGACTACGCGACCTTGGCAAGCTCGTGTGGGAATCCTAGGTCGTGAAGTTGGGGCATAGGCCGAGTTCATCCTTCGGGAAGAATTTTTATCGACTCCCATTCACTCCCCCCCTCTCTGGTCGCCTAATCTGTCCTTCAATTGGTATCAGAGCCGGTTACGGATCTTCGTGATTCTAACCAGTCTAAGATCCAAAGATGGCATACCAGGAACGGGGTTCGGGTCCTCCACACTTTGATGGTAAGAACTACCAGATGTGGCAAAGGCGGATGGCTGCTTTCCTCCGCGGCAAGGGTCAGATCCTTTGGGATGTCACGGTGAACACAGCTTATGTTCATCTGATGAACTTCCTAGCTCCAGGATCGAGGGATATGTTCGACGCTAACAACAAGGCGGTCGACTACTTGTTTCATGCTCTGTGTCAATCCGAATTCGATCGGGTTCAGACAGAGGACTTGTAGGATTTGGGAGCGGTGAAGAATGCTCATGCCGGAACGCCTGTGTTCAGCTCGTTATTTGCGACCTACCGAGAGTACGAGAACTTCACTCATCTCCCTGAGTCCATAGATGCCATGTTCCACGGTTCACGGTGATTGTGAACAACATGAGGGCTAATGTGGCCGTGCTCGTCACGATGATCATGACGGCAAGCTCCTGCACTCTCGGATCGCATCGTGTGGAGTGGGAAGGTCGAGGCCATTCTTGAGTCGGAGAAGTATGAGACCCTTACGGTGGACGAGCTGTTTTCCAAACTCAAGTCGTCCGAGGTGGACCGTGTGCGTGCAAAGATCGAGAACCCGACCCTCATAGTCCGGCTCGTTTCGGATCAAGGACTAACACTAACATGTCTTGAGAGGTTTTCTTTGTCTTGTGTCCATGCCGGATGAGGAGTTTGACTAGGCGAGGAGGATCTCGCGTTCGAGCGGTGTTCGAGCGCATGTACACGAACGGAAGAACGCCGGAGGAGCTCGGGCATGTGCTACGGTGCGGGAAGCACGGGCACTTTATCGTGAGTGCCGAAGCCATGGAAGTGAAGTGAGCACAAGCGCCGTCGAGGTGACCACAAGCACCGCCGAGCGACCACAAGGGCAAGAACAAGTCCGGCGGGCCGAGGAGAAGTGGTGGTCACAAGAAGAAGGAGTGAGCGATGGTTGCGGAAAAGCGACATCGACTGAGCTCTTGCTACTCTTCATCGAGCTCAAGTGATGAAGATGAGAACCGCACAAGGGCAAGCGGTCAAGCAAGAACATCAACGTGCTGCCGCCCAAGGCTTTTGCGGCATGGCACATAGTTCCGCAAGCAAGAAGAGTAACAAGGACAACTCGGACTCTGACTCTGAGGATGAGGTAAACAATGATGCATCCTTCTTGGTAGCGGAGAATGCTAGGTTGAATGACTTGCTTGACAACCGTGATGATGTGCTTAGAAGGACCAACAAGGAGAAGAGGGAGTATAGGTCTTTACTTGGAGAGGCTAAGGAGAAGGTGGTTGAGCTAGAGTCTTTGCTTGTTGATGCTAGGGCTCAAATAGATTCTCTTAAGTCTGCTCCTATTGTGACCGATGAACACGAATGCTCGATTGTTCCACTTTTCTTGGTGAATTGGTGCTTAGGAAAAGTATGCCTCCAAGTTCGAGGAACTAGATGTGCTTAGGGTAGAGCTAGATGAGATGAAATCTAGGCCCTCTTTGCTTGGCGCTTGCACTTCTTGTCCTGTTTTGCATGAGAAGCTAGATGTTTCGCTTGTTTATGCTAGATCACTAGAGCTCGTGAAAGCTCCTATTCCTACATCATGTTCTACTTGTGAAATAAATGTTGTAAAGAATATGGAGCTTGCACACTATGTTGATCGCTTGCAGGATGAGAATGATGAGTTGAGAAAGATGATGGGTTGGTTGTTGCGGTCATGAGCCTCACTCGGGATGATGATTGAGGCATACAAACGCTATGATGGGCAAGCGCTTGGGGGCGCAAGGTTGGTGAGGGAAGTAGTGAGGATGAGGGGAAGATTGGAGATATCCCAGAGCCACCAAAAACCCACCACAAAAATGCCTATGCTCCTAAGCCAAACCCCCTTAGGAACCAACTAGGCACAACCCCAGCTCCACCCGTGTTTCCTCCACATACTGACAACTTCCAGAAACCCATCAAGTTCAAGAGTGACTTGGGGAATGAGTTCTTTGGGAAGAAGGGAGAGAAACCGAGTGAGGAGAAGCCCAAAGAGAGCCCAAAACCAAAGCCAAAACCAAAACCCTTCCATTGTGAGCATTGTGGGAGGGATGGGCACCTAGCGAGTTTTGCTTGGGAGGAAGCGTGAGGAGAGGTTGGCTAGGAGATGGCCAACAAGGATGTTGCCGCTTCTCGTGGTGTGCCCGGCCTAGGTTGGTGCCAAGGGGCGAGGGTATGGTGCGTACCATTTACCCTCGAGAGAGTGTGTGTTTATGCCTCGGGTGAGCCACCACATAGAGAAGGTGGTAGCGTGTTGGGTTTGGGTGTGGTGAGTTTGAACTTTCCTTCGCTCGTGGCCAATACGAGTATGGGGGAACGATCGCAGTTTTAGGTCCCGGAGGAGCTGGGCCACGGTCTCCACCTCGTGGTGCGCGTAGTCCTCCAAGGAGACATGGGGTGTTCCACCTAGAGGAGATAGGATGGATTTTGCTAACCCCACTTTTGAGCAAATGGCACGGCCGGTTTGATTCATTTTGTACTAACCCGGTCGAGTCGCTTGCTCACTCTCGCTCTTGTTTTTGATTTGCAGGTGGGAGGCATGGAGGGCTTTTGCTTGATCGACTCCGGTTGCTCTCGACACATGACCGGAGATCGAAGGTGGTTCTCCCTCACCCGGTGATGACCAAAGAGTACATCACTTTGGGGACAATGGGAAAGGTAGAGTGCTTTCAATGGGCATGGTGAAGGTGAGCAGTGCAGCTGACTCTCGTGCGTGTTTCTCTTGTCAAGTCTTTGGGGTACAATCTTCTTCGGTTTCCAGCTTCTTGATGAGGGTTTTGAGGTCCGTTTCAAAACGGGCGCTTCGCGTGTCTTGGATTCTCGAGGTGATCTTGTGTGCACGATCATCCCCGAGGGTCAGATTTTCAGAGCCGATTTTTCTCGGTGTTGGCTTTTCTCGTTGCTTGGTTCGGCGTTTGTGAGCTTTGGAAATGGCATAGGAGACTAGGTCACTTGAGTTTTGACTTGTTGTCACGCTTGAGTGGGCTAGGATTAGTCCGAGGATTGCCTAAGTTGAAATACCAAAAGGACTTGGTATGTGCTCCGTGTAGGCATGGTAAGATGGTCACGCCTGCCTCACCCGCCTCGACATCCGTTATGACAGAGAGGCCATGCGAGCTGTTCCATATGGACTTGGTTGGTCTAGCTCGTGTGTGCTCGGCGGGTGGGAAATGGTATGTCCTGGTAATAGTGGACGACTATTCTCGCTATGCTTGGGTCTTCTTTTGGTCGACAAGGGGGAGACGTTTGGTTTTGTGAGGGATCTAATCTTGAGGTTGAAGAATGAGAGGAATGGAGATGCCATTCGAGCTATCCGTAGCGACAATGGTTATGAATTTAAAAACTCTCATTTTGAAACCTTTTGTCATGATTTGGGTCTCGAACATCAATTCTCTTCTCCCTATGTGGCTTGTCGAATGGTGTGGTTGAGAGGAAAATCATTCCCTTTGTGAGATGGTTTCTGACGATGCTCGATGAGCATAGGACTGCGAGGAGATATTGGGCTGAGGCGGTGAATACCGCGTGCCATGTTGGGAACCGGATTTTTCTTAGGGCCTTCTTGAACAAGACGTGCTATGAGCTCATGCACGGGCGAGCACCTAGAGTGAGCCATTTCGTGGCTTTGGTTGTCTTGCTTTATTCTCAAGAAGGGTAGGCTTGATAAGTTTGAGTCGAGGTCTTCCGATGGGATCTTTTTGGGTTACGCTAGTCATTCTCGAGAATTTCGTGTGCTCAACCTTGATACTAACCTAGTCATGGAAACTTGCGAGGTTACCTTCGACGAGACCCAGCCATGCGGTTAAATCGTCTTTGAGTGTGCAGGTGACGACGAGATTGGCAAGAAGATCTTTGAGGACGAGGAGGATGATGCTGGAGAGGATGATGGTGATGATGAAGCTCCGAGCATGTACCCTCTACTTCCACTACGACGACTACGGTGCAGGGATGGTCCACCTACACCGACTACGATCCAAAGAAGATCAAATGGAAGTCGCATTGAGGGGAGGTTGTCTCCAGGCGAGAGGCACTCAGGCGCGTTCAAGTTGATCATCCTCCCTCAAGAATCATCGGCGACATCAATGAATGTACGACACGGTCAAGGTCCAGGAATGTTTCTCACTTTGCTCATTTGGCTTTTGTTGCTACCTTTGAGCCGAAAGACATTGGACACGCCCTCTCTGATCCTAATTGGATGAACGCAATGCATGAGGAGTTAGAGAACTTTGAGAGAAACCAAGTTTGGGAGTTGGTAGAGCCACCACCACATTGCAAACCTATCGGGATAAAATGGGTGTGGAAGAACAAAGAGGGTGAGAATGGTGAGGTGGTGAGAAACAAATCGAGGTTGGTTGCTCAGGGGTATAGTCAGAAGGAGGGGATAGACTATGAGGAGACATTTGCTCCTATAGCCCGTTTGGAGGTGATCAGGATCCTTCTAGCCTTTTCTGTGGCTAAAGGGTTCAAATTGTACCAAATGGATGTGAAGAGTGCCTTCTTGAATGGGTTTTTAGAAGAAGAGGTTTATGTGAAGCAACCACCGGGCTTTGAGAGTGTTGAGTTTCCTCACCGGGTGTATAGGTTGAGGAAGGCGTTAGTAGGTGAAACAAGCTCCCCGTGCTTGGTATGGCCGTTTGAGGGGGTTCTTGTTTAGCAAAGGGTTTGAGATGGGCAAGGTTGATAAGACTCTTTTTCTCCTCGTGTATGGCGATATCCTAATTGTTCAGGTGTACGTGGATGATATTGTCTTTGGCGGCTCGTCTCACTCTTTGGTTGCGAGGTTTGCAGAGGACATGAGCAAAGAATTCGAGATGTCCATGATGGGAGAATTGCAGTTCTTTCTCGGGCTTGAGATCAAGCAGCGGGCGAAGGAGGAACCTTTGTGCATCAAGCCAAGTACACGAAGGACATCCTCAAGAAGTTCAAGATGGACGACTCGAAGCCCCTGTCGACACCGATGGGTACAACTATAGCGTTGGATGCGGACGAGGACGGAGAGCCCGTGGACCAGAAGGAGTACCGGAGCATGATCGGCTCCCTCTTGTACTTGACGGCAACGAGGCCGGACATTCTGCTTCAGGTGTCATGCGCTGCTTTCGCGCCGCCGAGGACTTCACATCGGCAGTCAGCAGCATCTTCGTGTATCTTCGATACACTCCTGAGCTTGGTCTTTGGTACTCGGCGTCCTCTTCTCTTTCGCTTCTTGGGTTTTCGGATGCCAACTTTGCGGGGTGTCGAGTCGATAGGAAGTCGACTTCGGGGACATGTCAGTTTCTGGGATCTTCGCTTGTTTCTTGGTCTTCTCGCAAACAGTCTAGTGTAGCTCAGTCTACCACAGAAGCCGAATATGTTGCTGCCGCTAGTTCTTGCTCACAGCTGCTTTGGATCACATACACGCTGAGTGACTTTGGTGAGGAGTGTTCCCATGTACCTCTCATGTGTGATAGCACGAGTGCCATTAGTGTTGCCAAAAACCCCGTGCTCCACTCCAGAACCAAACATATAGAGGTGAGGTACCACTTCCTGAGAGACAATGTTGAGAAGGGAAACATAGACCTCATCCATGTGCCAACCGAGAAGCAGCTTGCCGATATCCTAACCAAGCCTTCGGACCAAGCTACATTTGCCTGTTTGCGAGGGGAGCTTGGAGTTCTTTTTCCTTTTTGAGCTTTGGTTGGGGGTTTGATGTACATACTCATGTTGCATTTTCATTCATGTATCATGCTTGCATCTTTGTATCATAGACTGCATATGTATCATATGAGATGTGCTTCTCCTATATACTTGGATCACTATGATGTGCTAGATATGAGATTGTGACTTTGCTAGTGATGCTCATATGATGGATAGTGATGCTCTTGATAGCTTTGGGATGTATGTGCTTGTGAATAGCTTTCTTATGTAAAATGCTATATATGATCCTCTCTTATGAGTTGAATGCCTTTCATGTTAAATTTGTGCACTTATGGCTATAGTTTGCTTAATTTGTGCTTGGAACCATGTTCTTTCATATGGGGTCAAAGACCCATTTATCATCATGGATGTTTAGCCTACATGCTACCTTGTGGAGAAGCCTAAGCTTCTTTTTGCATAAAGGCACTTCATGTACCATGCTTAACTTGTAAATCTTGAAATTGGTATATGAAATGCTTGTGGTTGAAAAATATGCTTCTATGTCATGTATGTTTTGAATTCCTTATTTTGGTGTTAAACTGCTGCATGATGTTCACCGTTGAGAAGTCTCATATTTAGAAGTGAACACATGGCTCGGTGGCTTTGACATGACATGAGATAGCTTGTAGGTGTTTGTGATGATCTTGTGATAAGAATTTGTGATCTTGCATGAAGTTTGTGAGTTATATGTTGTTTGTGCTCATTTTGATCATGTTTAGGTCCTATGCTCATGAGAGGAACTTTTGTGAAAATTGCTTTATTTTGATCATGGCTATGTCACATGCTTGTATGTCCCTATCTATCTCGTTGGCGATGCTTGAGCTAAATTTGTGGCAATCTTGCTTGTCTATGTCTCTTTTTAGCATGTTGTAGTGCTCTTTGTCTATTTGATAAGCACATACTTGCATTTGTAGACTTGATTCATGCATTACCAACAAGGGGGAGAGATAGTATCCAATTCTTGTTTTGGGGGAGAAAGTTGCATCCAGGGGGAGTTTCGCATCGGGGGAGAAAGTTGCATCCAGGGGGAGTTTTGCATCAAGTGGGAGAAATGCATTTGTTGGGGAGCTTGCATTCATATGCATTTGGGAGCTCTTTTCGCCTGAATTTTAGTTGTACTCTTTTGCCGATGGTGTCGAGCCCTTTTGCCTCACCTTGAGGAGTCAGCAATTTTGGAGCATTTTATCTCGGTTGTGTTGAGCCGTTCTCTTGCCTTAGGGGATCGAGATTCTTCTCTCTCAAGTGATCTCTTCTTGGCTCTTGTTTGGCTTTTGATCACTTGTTTGAGTTTTTAGTCGCTTTTCTTTCTCTTTTCTCTGAATTGGTTACTATGTGTGTGTTGTCAATGCACTCATCAAGGGGGAGATTGAGGACCGGAGCGTCTGAGGACCGGTGGATGGTCGCTCGGTGTGATGAGTGATTGACAACGTGGTGTGGACTCGACTCTTGGCCGAGTATTGCGGTGCAGGTTGCGGCTTGACTCGTGTTGGTGTAGGTGAAGAGCGGCGAAGGTCTTAGCCTTGCGGGCCTCAGGAGTGGAGAGACAAGTAGGCTCGGCTCGATGGACCCGGTGGCCGGACGGGGTCAAGTGTGGGCCGCATGGTCGCAAGAAAAGCAAGACGAAGTCGTCGACCGAGGCCGGCAGTGGTAGCGGCTCACGATCGAGCGCAGACGCGGGTTTGCGGCGGTTCACCACAAAACCGTCGGGTTACTTGGTTGAGCCACAAAACCAAGACCGAGGCTCGGCAAGTGAGACGGATCCGGCGCCGAGAAGCTTCGATGCCGGCGGACACGTGGCGGGATCGCAGGGTTTGCGTCGGGAGGACGCGGACTGCGGCGAAGGCGTGGCCGTGCGATGAAGAGGAGTGCTACATGACCTATTTGCCTCTAAGGGGTTTGTATCTCAACTTAAGTGCTAGGGGTAGCTTGGTCATTTGCCCAACACAGAGGGACTCATATATATAGCTCTAGGGTTTTCTGAGCAAACCATCCATCCGGACTGCTTCTCATTTCCTTGCTCCATAGGCGTAGATTTTCTTCACCGCTTTGTAGAGAATCAGACCTCCGAGTGTATGGAAGCATTCATGGTTGCGTTGATTTCCTTCTTGTAGCTCGTGTGATTTTCGTGTCTTTTTCGAGCTATTTTCGTTGGATTTTCGTGCGCGCTTTGTTCCTTCGATTCTGAGGTGTTTGGGTTCGGATTTGTTGGTGGGGATCATGGATAGATGTCTTGTGCATCTTTGTGCTTGATCTTGACCCCCCAATCTCCGGATTTGGCCTCCGATTGAAGGATTTCGGTTGGAACCCTAGCTTTTTGGTAGAGCTCGGTTGCGATTCGATTCCCGGCGTTTTAGTCTGTTTGAGGTCTCAAGTTTTGGGGTATAGCATCTCCTAGGGACGCTTCACATCTCCCCCAAATCTTACCTCAAGATCTTAAGCTGTTTGGGAGATCCATGGACGGATAGGTGCTTTTGTGCTAGCTGAGCTCGGGCGGCTCGTCTGCACTTTCGACGATCGCGCTACCGTCGGCGGACTGTCCGCGAGGAGTCCAACAGCCGGCTGTTCGTTGTGTTCGTCACGAGTTCTTGCGTTGCTTCGTTTCGATCCGTTTGGTCGGTAGGTTTTGGTTGGAGGGTGTTTGCCGGACCGACCGCCTCGGAGGCCGGACCGTCGTGGAGCGGACCGTCCGCGGTGAGCACGCGGACCGTCCGAATTTCGGAGGGTGCATACTGGAGGTTCGGGGTTCTTTTGCGGACCGTCCCGACTCGACTGGACCGTCCCGCCCTCATGGACCGTCCGCCCGGTCACCACCACGACTGTCGCTCGGACTTTGCAGATTGCCTAAGTCCTTTGCTTCTTGAGTTGCGCTTTCGCTTTGGGATTGTTTGAGACTTGTTCCTAGGGTTGGTAGATCCAGACTACGCCGACCTTGGCAAGCTCGTGTGGGAATCCTAGGTCGTGAAGTTGGGGCATAGGTCGAGTTCATCCTTCGGGAAGAATTTTTATCGGCTCCTATTCACTCCCCCCCTCTCTGGTCGCCTAATCCGTCCTTCAACCGCGGAGGACATGCAGGTCCCTCCGCAGCAATGCGCCGAGGAGTATATCTCGACTCAGCCGGTGGGGAGTGACGATGATGCTCCCACCAAGAAGGGCGCCGCCAAAGGTCGCCAGATCGGCCAGCCAAGACGCCAGTAGACAATGAGGCAAGATGTCCGCGTCCCGGGCTGAGGCCACAATCGCCGCCACCCAGACGGCGGAGGCCAAGAAGAAGAAGAGGAAGAGGGCCGGGCCTGCTGTGTCGGCAGACACGGCGTCGGTCAGCTCCGACGTTGAGACCATCAACGCGATGAAGAGGAGGATGACGCCAAGTCGCCCAGCGCGACGACGGTCCCGCCCGCGGAGACGCCCCGCAAGGCCACGACGACGGAGGGGCAGGCGTCGGAGACACCCCGCAAGGTCGCCACCGTGGAGGAGCGCTCGAGGTCGGGTGCGGACGTCTTGGGCGATGCGGGGTCGCAGAAGAGGGCAAGAAGGGCCCCGCCTAAGCCCATTAAGCCTGGACTTAGGTCCGCGAGCAAGTAAGTTGTTGCCGCGTTCTGGGTTCAATTGTGGATTTTACTTCACCGCTGGTTTCGCTGATGAAGGTCTTTTGCTTGGATGTAGGTCGGCCCCGGCGACGTCCGACAGCACCAAGAATGCCTCAGGTCAAGAGGCCTTTGGGCGGAAGGGGAGCGAGACGCCGGTGGAGCAGTCACCGGCCGCCTCGGCTGCAGAGGTCTCAAGCCAAACCCTTGGCGCCGGGGTGACGGCAGCGTCTGAGGCGGAGAGGGGCGGGACCAGATCGCCCGCCTGCTGGAGGTCGCAGACGACCTGTAGTGACCGACCCGCACGCCGACCGAAGCCGCGGAGGGCGGGCGCCAACATCGAGGATGACAACGATCGGTGCCTGTACGTCAGGACCCCGTGGGAGAACAACGTCATCGCTGACCGCCGCGACGTCGACGACTTTAAGGAGGCGTCGCGGACGATCGCGCGTACACTCGCGGTAAGGACTTGTAGCCTGGTGCTTCGATCCTTGTCGTGTATCCGAAACGTCTTGTGAGGTCTTAAAACGAAGCATATCTTCTTTTGTTGCATGCCGGCGAGCTGAGCTCAGCGGGCTTGGTGAGGGAGGCCGCCAACACCCACACGGAAGCTGCCGCGGCTCGAGAGGCTTCACTGCAGGCCAAGATCGAAGCCGTGTAGGAGGTCAAGCGCGTGGAGGAGGCCATGGCCCGCTAGGCTGAGAAGGATGTGGCCTCCTTGAAGAGGAAGCTGGAGGTGGCCGAGCAGAAGGCAAAGGATGCCGCTGACGACCTCCAGGCCGTGGTGGAGGGTAAGTTTGCTTGGTCGCTGAACGTCGAATCCATGCATGTTCTCGGACTTTCCTTGATTTTTCGACCTTGGATGGGTTCAGGCGCCAGGGAGACAGAGGGCGCCCTCAAGAAGGAACTTGTGGAGGTCAAGGACCAAGTGACGGTTCTCAAGGAGAGGACGGCAGAGGTCTGAGGTGAGTGGTCTTTTATTTCACGCAGTCTTTATCGTTGTTGGCCTGAGGATTGAAGCGATCCGCCTTTGCTTGCGCAGTCCGGGAGAAGCAGCCTCCCGACCTCGTGGAGGCCGCCGCACGATGGACGTCACGCCTCGTGAGGAGGGGGCGGAGCCAAAGGAGCTGCTGGAACATCTCGATGAGGCCGATGGCCGGATGAAGGCCCTGCTGCTCGACACCAGCAAGCTCGCCACGGCTGCTGCGTTGGCTGCGGTGAAGTACCATGAGCCTCCTTCGACCTGCAGAAGGTCACGGAGGATGTCGACCTGTCGGAGCTGGTGGACCGTGCGACGTCGGTGCGCCGAGGAAGTTGTGAAGAAGTTCGACCTCTGAAATTGGAAGTTGAACTGTATCAAACTGTGGATGCAAGTTTAGGCCTAGGGCCTACTGATGTAAAGAGTATTTTGCCGTAATAAAGACTTGCAATTTAAATAAAGTGTGTCAAATCATTATGTAAGCTCGAAAATAACCAGATTGCAAAGTATACCCTCCGCTAACCCAACTTCGGTGGAGGAGGCTTAGGCACGCAAGACGCGAGGGGGGGTCGGGACCCTAGGTCTCGCAATCTAGCAACTTAGGAACATTCATAAAGAGAGTAGGGCTAAACATGTGGGAACGCAGTATAAACATAAGACATGAGAAACCCTTCGGTCGCGAGACCCTTAGGTTGGTGAAGCCAAGCCCCCGAGTGCTTTGAGGCCTAACCTAGACCAAGCCCCAGCGTTTGAGGGAAGGGTAAACACACAAAAAGTAAAGGGAGACCTAGTGCGGTCGAGAAGAGATCAAAGGAATCTCATTCTTTATTAAATAGAAATTACAAAAGAGGAGAGTACATAGCTTTATTTTGGTACACATCTTCTAAGGATAGAAGCGACGCAGTGCTCGATGTTCCGTGACGCTCGAGAAGCCTTGACCGCCGCCCACCGGAGGCGTGTAGGTCGCCGTCCGATGACTTCCATCACGATGAAGGGGCCTTCCCAAGGCGCGAGAGCTTGTGCATGCCCTTGGTGTCTTGGATGCGCCCGCAAGACCAGGTCGCCCACGCTGAAGGATCGCTCACGCAC